>LPNX010928947.1:84396-141896 GCA_001517045.1 Pseudotsuga menziesii | reverse complement strand
TGATGATGATGACAATGATGGTGATGACAATGATGTTCATGATGATGATGATGACGATGGTGATGATGATGTTCATGATGTTGATGGTGATGATGATGATCATGTTGTTGTTGATGATGATGATGATGATGATGATGAAGCTGATGATGACGATGAGGATGAGGATGATGAGGATGAGGATGATGATAATGATGATGGCGATGGGGATGATGATGATGATGAGGAAGGTGATGATGATGATGATGAGGAAGATGAATATGAAGATAATGAAGATGATGATCATGTTGATGATGATGATGACAATGGTGATGATGATGAATATGATGAGGAAGGTGATGATGATGATGATGTTGATGATGACGATGGTGATGATGATGTTCATGATGTTGATGGTGATGATTATGATCATGAAGTTGAAGATGATGATCATGTTAATGATGATGATGATGATGAAGTTGAATATGATGAATATGAAGATGATGATGAACGCTATTTTTGGTTTTACAAAACACGCACGCGATTTGTCTGCACATAACGTGCACGCATTTTGTTTCTATATAACGTGCACGTGTTTTGTTTAGTTAAATCACGCTCGTGTATTATTTAAATTCAAAAATTTATTCCCTGCAAATGATAAGGCCGAGCCTCCACCCATGCTTTCATGGAATTCCTATGCCTATGTGTCTGCTTTGTAATTTGCTTCGGATTCAACATGCCTGTGCCTTGGAGTATGATCAACCATGGCTAATTCAACATTATATCCAAATTTTCAATATGCTCATGTTTAGTGGTTCGTCTGATTATGCTGCACACCTCCTTTTTTTATGAGATTTTAGAAACAGATATGGTTTTTTTTGCAGATTCTAAATATGTAAATTTTAACAAGAATGCATATTTTTTTTAATTTTTTTCTTATTTATCTTCTGTCATCACTCCTCAACTCAAAAAGCACACTGGTAGTGTTTCGTCCATATCTCTTTCGTTTCTCAACCATTTACAAAAAAAATTGTATGGTGCACTAAAGAACACCAATCTCTACATGTTATAAAAAACCCATTTCCAAATAATTACATTAAGACATTCGAACGCTGCACCCACAAATGATGTACCGTTTTCGAGGTTTGATCTCTTAGATAATTAAAAAAAATTTAAAAATATTATTTTTATTATTGTAAAAATAGTCGTGCACTATTCCTATATGTTGTCTATATGTATACCGGTTTTTGTAAGTTTATTCCATCATTTAGACACTCAGACACTGCACCCACAAAAACATGTACCTTATAATTTGTCACAAAAATAAAAAGTTCCTGTTAAAATTTATCTAACTTTAGATAGTTAACAACATTTTCAATAGAAAAAATATATATATTTGGAAAGGTCATTCAATTTCCTACATTTCTTGTTTTTTACTGATCGCAAGATTCATTGTGTAAGTGTCTCAAAATATCCATGAAAGTTGATGGATGTTTGTTTTTTCAGTTTTGTATTGCATCTAACGCGCCAAAAGAGACCCTCAACTTCTTGCACACACCCCCAAAAAATCATCTTGAAAACAAGAATTACAATAGAAATAAACAATCAATGTTTCATCCTTATGCTGCTATTAATTGAAATCCATAAATTCAAGAAAGAAAATTAACTCTTTATGTGACTAGGAGCTCAAAATGCATGCAACTCTATACAACCACATGTACAAAAGGAACTGAAAAAAAGAAACACCCAAACAAGTAAACTGGAATGAAGGACAAGACCCATTGTTGGTAAGAAAATTTCTCAAAATCAAATTATAACTCTAAACAAAATTCAATATTAAAACTTATCAAACATTCCCAATTATATAGCCTCATCTAATGCACTCGTGGATGATATTTTATATTAAAAAAAAATTTAACTCAAAAAACTATATTCATAACATAACATATGTAACAATAAAGTCATCAAAGCATTCACAACTGCTTAGTAAAACTTGTAACCAAAACATACCTAGAAGTAAAGATAAAAATTGCATAAAATCATGTGTAAGAGAAAAATAAGGTTAAATATGTGAAGTATACCATTTTATTATGTTAATTAAAAGAAATAAAGTAATTGACACTTGCCTCTTAAGGTGGGGTAATCTTTCACTAAGAAAATCTCCTAACACAATGATACTCCACAAAGCATTCCCTAGCCTCCTAGTGATCTAAATAAATTCTCAATATAAATACCTTAAATAATTGTGGTCACATAATTAATGAGTAACTAGGATTTAGTCAATTAATGTATGTCACCATCTTCCTTGAATAAATGTCCATTAATAATAGTGGATAATTATTTAATGTAAAGGGGTCTTATTTATTAAATAAAGCTTGTTGGGTTATTGATAGTCATTAATGATGGGGTCATAAGTAGTTAGGGTTTTCCTATTGAGAATCTATTTAAAGAGATAGGAGGGTAGGGAATCTTTTGTCAAGTATCATTGTATTTAGATATTTTCTTGGTGAAAGGTTCCCCCACCTCAAGCAACACATGAATGCTACTTTATTTCTTCTTATTATCATAATACAAGGGTATATTTTGGATATCCCATCTTATTTGTCTCTTGTTTTTTGTTGTTTAGTTTATAATCTCTATCTACATGGCTTGTATTTCATATTTAAGAGTTAAGAAACACTACGAGTGGTGTCAAATCTCTTTCCTAAGCTAGTATGCCTTGATAATTTTTCATTTTTTCAGTTAGAGATGCATTTTGTTTTCTTTAAATAATGTAGAGATATCTCATTCATTACGTAAAACTATTGTCAATGAAAAATACAAGAAAACAATACAATTTCTGTAACCTAGTTGGACAACCTAGTAACCTTTATTCAAACCCCTTCGAGTAGAACTACATCAATCAACACTTACATATGTAATTGTTTTCCATGTACCCTTTAGTATATTAGAATCCATTTATCTCTAAGGGTTAGCTCATGTGGTCATGATCCAGATGTGAAATCTCTCCATCAATTTAGAGTCATAGGGTTGACTCTCTTCAATTCCCTCAAGGTGAGGTTCTTGCAACTCATGCACCACCATCTTTACACTAGGTATCATTCTCAAAATTAGGGGAAGTACAAGGGAGTTTCATCAGGAATTATTTTTCAAGGAAAAAATATATATATTGGAATCCCTTTACGTTCACCTGAAACTAGCCTTACATAAACATGTGGTCATTATATTTGGTGCAAACCTGAGGAGAAAAAAATTGAAATCTATCATGATGTCTTCAAATGTACTAGCTTCCAAGTTTAGACAAATTCCTATAGTAGTCTTGTGATTTCCTATACTTTTAAAATATGGTAACAAAACTAGCAAAATTTCTCAAAAGAAAATTACTGAAACTATGTTAGTGAGGGTTTTAATAAATTTTATGCATCAATTAGTACCATGCATTCCTCGTTAGTAGGAATGGGAAATATATTCCCATGTAAATTATCAATCTCTGCAATCAAAGAACAAAGTTTATGCTAGGATGGTTTTTCATGAAAATTAGTTCCCTACAGGAACATAGAATTTCAATATATTGAATACCAAAATTAATCTGCAATAATTCTTTTGGTTATAACTCAACAAGATTCACTCAACTATATATTTAAATAGCTTGATATCCTTCTATGATTTTTCCACAACTAGATGGATTTTGTATCTCTTTCTTCACCATTCCAATGAGATTTTCCTGTGCTGGATAAATTCACACACAATCATACAGAACAAAATGCTCTATGATTTGATTTCAAATATCACAAAGAAAATAAACGCTCACATATTTATGTGTCCAGTAAATTGACATAATTCATACAATTAACATTTATTTGCTCAAATCAAACCTCCATTTTAACTCTACGATCTCTTATTCTCATAGAAAGCAATTCTAGAAACATAGATTTGAAAATGCAAGAGAATTTTGAATTATAGTCAACATAAAAGATTTACCTATCTATTCACTTCACTCACAGTCTAACTATTACAATGAACAACTCCATGAATACATTAAACATAGGCCTTTTCTCCCTTCCTTGAATGAGGGAAACAAGAACCTAAACTTAGCATGTCTCTATCATATTCCCATTTTGTCAGCACCATGGAGCAACCACTAACCCATCCAACTCCATGGGTTCTAGTGGAAAATCATTAAATTAATTAATAAGGGAGTAACCTTCTCCAAGTCACTTTATGAAATTAAATAAATTAACTAAGAAAAATTTTGGATTATAGTTGTTTGGGATAAATTGAATTTAAAAGATGGAATTTGTATTTTGGAATATTTAATTTTTATTAATTTAGATATGAGTTCAAACATGCTAAGGGGGTCCATGAGGGCGCACAAGGATATAAGGATGTCCCTGTGAGTTGTCACTCAAAAGAGGAAACTAAAATAAAAGCAGAGCAAACCAGAAAAGATGGAAAATAGTAGGAAAAGTAATAAAGTACATAAAATCAAGAAGAGTAAGAAAGAAGGAAAGTAGATAAAATAAAGACAAATAATAATTTTTCCAAAGGAAAGAATGAAGACTAAAGAAAGGGGAAGAAACCAAGGAAGGAATCACCAAAAGCACCAAATCGTGAATTGATCAAGGAGGGCGCATTGGATGAGGATTAGGTGGGACACATGAAGTTAATTTGTTCAGGAAGCCCAAAAATTATAAATGAAGAAGGGCACACCACATTCATGTTTGGCTCCAAAATTGTCCTTTTTCGTGACTTTAATTTTAGTACTGATTCACCCGCAATTAGTACATCTATCTTTAAAACGATTATCTTTTACATGATTTTATTGTTTATAACCCATAAATGTAAAATATGTCTAAATAAATATTTTTGATGTATTAAATACAATTTTGACCTTGATTAGATGATCCTCCAATTATCAACCTTTGTCCTCTGAAATACTATCAAGTATTATGCAAGCATTAAGCATTTTGGTACGCATTCCTACACCTCTCCTGGTACTAAGTTCCACATTGGGTTTGATGAGAAATTGATTTATCTCCATCCTCTGGCTCTTGTTGATCCTATATTACC
This sequence comes from Pseudotsuga menziesii, assembly GCA_001517045.1. Taxonomy (NCBI): domain Eukaryota; kingdom Viridiplantae; phylum Streptophyta; class Pinopsida; order Pinales; family Pinaceae; genus Pseudotsuga; species Pseudotsuga menziesii. The sequence goes on along the minus strand of LPNX010928947.1, from coordinate 136,850 downwards.
TGCATATGAAAATTAAAATCACGATGTGAATTATTTTAAATTCAAACAAATAATTTAATAATACATTAGAATTAATTATTATGTTTACAATTATTAATCCTTTTGAATAGAAGAAAGAAATAGTTTAAATTTAAAAATAACACTTATAAACAAAATTATAATTGTGTAAGACATTCAGAAAATATGTGATACCACATAAAACAAATGTCATTATGGAATGATATGGAAATTCAAACTATTTAAATGTCTTATAACGTTGAAATTGAATATGGTGTAACAAATATTTAAAATCCAACATCAATTTGATCACACCACTTTCAAAACCCACTTATTACTGAATATGACATGGTTGTTGTATTGAAAACTATGTTCACTTCACTATGGGGATTATAACATAACCAAGGTTTTTGCAGGAAATTAATTTAAAGTTAAGTATTCCCCCCTTGCTCGACTTGCACCCAATATTCAATGTGGACCTTCTTCGACCATGTTTTCCACCACTATTGGACACATAATAGGTGGAAAAGTAGCTGAAAATTGAAAATATTAACCTTAAATTCATGGAATAGACCACCACTGATAGGATCATGGAAACATAAGTTAAGGGAACTCAGCAATAGAAGCTCCAACTCTGTCGAGTTGTCAAAACAGGGAAACTCCTCCACCACCAAAAGTGGCTCACAAATTCGTCAAGTTCAACAATAGTTTTCCCATTTGATGGGGACAATCAAAAAATGGGGACCATTTCTTCCTAATGGGGTAGGACTAATATATATGGACATCGATGACCATCCACCTAGTCCAGTGGCTAAAAAAAAAAATTCTTTCTTTGTATTTTTTATGATTTTTTATAGCCCTAAACTTTTGGGACCATTTTGAGGCCCTAAACAATGCTTTGTTAGAACAACAATTCCTAGTATATACCCTTTGGCTATCTACTAGGATATTCTAAATGTGCACTTCTTGGATAGACCTTTCGGACGGTCTACCAAGCACCCCAAATGGAGATCAGATGCAAATGTTATGCCCTAAGGATGTTGATGTATCAACTACCCACAATGAGGCCTGGATGTTTAGGGTTTTCTAATTGATGCTTTATGTTAAAATGTATTTTTTCCTCATAAAAACTCACTTATTGTGAATATGCATAGTCATCACATCTCTTCTCAAAGATAAGCTACCACTAGTCTAGCGTGTTCATTTCACTCTAGATTTTGTTATAGCTCCCACATATTCCATTCATTAATAGAAATTGATTATTACTATATCACTATCTTTTTGGAATATTTATTCATTTTTTTCCTCACAAACTCAAATCAATTAAACCATTTAATGGTTTAGTCTTAATATCTAACTCAATTAAGTATGTATGTACAGTACTTGTAAAACTAAATATGTCAATGACCAAGCTATTAACAATAGATAATAAAATAAATTATCTGAACTAAAATATCATAAGATATATAACTAATAACACTCCAGTATATCATTATTTATTGTCACAAAAATATGTGGCATGGTTAAATACATCCCTTCATTTCGAGGATGGTACCTGAGATAAACCAAATTCTTTGGGGCTCAAGGCCAATACGACAATATGCTCATTTAAGAGTTTAGCATGTCACTTGTGAGAATTAATCCTAGGAACGGAAGGTAACAATCATTCCTACCAACCATCCAAGCTACACCCAATTGACATTGCTAGTTTAAAATCATTAATCTCACACCTCTCTAGAAAATTGATTAATATTTAATCATAAGGATAATCACTAAATTAAAAATTTACTTAATTTGAAGAGGGGAAAAACATTTCAAATAAAAAAAAGAGCTCAAAACATGCCACTTGCCTTATCCTAGAGGAGAGTGAGTTCATTTTTTTTTTAAAATTGGAATGAGGGGAATTTCCTCCATAAAAATGATCTCAACCCTAATCCCTCGTTTTGTTTCTCTATTCTTTTTTATCTCTTCCTCTTTTATCATCCTTTCTTCTTCTCTTAAGGTTTATAACTAGGGGTTTTTCTTCCTCACGGTCATTATGGAGGAGAGGGTTTATTTTATGAGGATTATCCTTTTAAGGTGATGATTCATCTTATTTTCCCTTATTGTTTATCATGATTTTTCAATATTATGTCAATTTTCTTGTTTTCTTCTTGTTGTTTTTAACAATAATTTTAGTATTCTATTGTTTGTAGGTTGCTTGAGGAGGGTATGAAGAAAATATACAAGTTATCTTCTCCATTTTCTCTTAAATTTATGGATTTTTTTCATGTATTTTGTTTTTACTTTATTTCTTAATTTCCATCATAAACTAGAATTGTCACTTTAAATGTGATTTTGGGAAAATCTTATAGGCATTTAGCTTCTAAGGAAAGAAGAAAAGTTGTAGGATTTTGTTTGGCTTTGAACCAAGCTATAATACAGATCATATATCTTAAAAACTCAAAAGTTATGGACAAAATATGAATCTGCCTCTTTTTTCTATCCTGAACCCTCATTAGAGGAAATTTCAACTCAAAATGGGCCTTTTAACTTTTATTCAAATTCCATGTCATCATGTGTTAGCCAATGAAATTGCTTTAAATTTGAAATACCGTATAGGTCTTAAACACTTTTTTAATATAAATTTGGGGATAGGTATCATAAAAAAAACTACTTTTTTTGTTTGTATTTTTGACATATCTCCCTGTGTTTTTACTCAAATTTCGATCAGGATAGCTCGTTGGATGTGGAATTAAATTCTGAATCCAACGAGTACCCACTCGGCATACTTTTGACGGACCCCGATACCCCAAAAACAAGAAATACCTGAAAAAATGGAATGATGATGTCATCAATCCATTTTTTTAGGTATTTCTTGTTTTTGGGGTAGCGGGGTCCGTCAAAAGTATGCCGAGTGGGTACTCGTTGGATGTGGAATTTAATTCTGCATCCAACGAGCTATCCTGATCGAAATTTGAGTAAAAACACAGGGAGATATGTCAAAAATACAAACAAAAAAGTAGTTTTTTATTTTCTTCCTCCAAAATTAATAAATATTATTTTATTATTTTAACTATTATTTTGTTAGTTCATTTTAGGAGGCCCATTTTGAGTTGAAATTTCCTCTAATGAAGGTCTTTATATAATTTTGTGTTTTGTATTTATTTTTAAGAACTAAATATGGGAGTGGCATAAGAAAGACATGTGATCTATAGTAAGAGTTATGTTTTCAAACTCCAATTACATCGTTCATTTTATTTTATTTTATTTAGTTTTTTTTTTAATTTAGATGTATTAATGTATTTGAATTTTTTCTTCGGCTTTTTTTGTTTACTATGTGCAGATTTGAGGGTTGCTCGAGCTCTAGACTTTTCCATGGATCTAAGCTTGAAATTTCATAAATGTTAATTTTTTTTGGCAAGGTTTCAAGTTTAGTACAGTAAGTATGTAGCTACTAGACTCTTAAGATCATTAGTGTTACTTTTTTTAGAGGTATACTCCAAATATGCAATCACTTACTACTACAAATATTTTTTTCATACAACATAGTTTTAAATCGTAAGCGCAATGTAAGCACCTACAATGGGTCATTGGGTTTCCTAGGATAGACATAGATTTTCCTAGGATAAACATAGACTTGGTTCAATTACTAACATGTAACTTAATGTTTGTAGATTCAAATAACAATACTATGAGTATATTCAACTCTTGTGTTGGTCCCGGGATTCCTAATTTACCATGATTTTTTACTTATTTATAGAAGGTAAGGCCCAAGTATTTGAGCCAACTACTACGATACCAAATACAAGTGTTCCTTTTTCCAAACATGTAATCCTAATTAAATACATAATAAACTAGTTCCTTTTTCTAAATATTACTCAAATTATACACTATTTAATTAGGCTTAAAACTAAAATTATATGCATGCTCAAATTAAATATATCATTATTTACTTGAAATTAATGAGATACATATAATAGAGGGGGCCATGACATAGAAACAAAATTTCGTACTAGTGTGGAAGAAAATATTGGGGCAAAATTGGATGGAAATGTAGGTGCTAAATAGAATGCTTAATGTGGTGCTATTGAGGAAACACAAATGGGATCTAAACTAGAACATAAATTTGGCACAAATACAGGAGCAACAAAATAAGCAAAACATGGTGCTAAATGGTAAGACAAATGTGGTTCTATTACAGAAACAAAAACAAAAGCAAAACTAGAAGCCAATGAAAAAGAAAAACGAGGTGCTAAATTGGAAGCTAAATGTGGTGAATGTAGAAGAAAAATAGGAAGGAAACATAGGTTCTAAGATGGAATCCAAATGTGGTTCTATTCTAGAAGTAAACATGGATGTCAAACTAGGCGCTAACGTGGATGCCAAACCTGATGCTAAAGTGGAAGAAAAACATGACACTAATGTGGATGCACACATGGATGCAAAATTGGTGCAAACATAGTGCTAAAGTGGAATCTAAACATGGTACTAATGTGGAGGAAAACAAGGATGTGAAAATCATTTATAACTTTGATATCGATCTTGGTGCTAAAGGGGAAGCCAAATATGGTACTAATGTGGAAGAAAACATGGATGATAAAGACAATGTGGAAGCAAACATGGATTCCAATCTAGGTGTTAAAGTGGGAACCACATGTGGCACTAAATCTAATATTCAAAGTGGAAAAAATGTCCTATTTTAGGAGTTATTTATGGGCTTAAACCAAATGTTACTCTTGGATCTAAAGAGTATGATAACCCTAACACAATATTAGGTGCTAAACATGGCACTGATTTAGCTGCTAAAGAGGGAACTAAAAGGGATAGTAAAAATGGTTCTATTTGGGGTAGTAAACCTAGAACTAATTTAGGCTCTTCAGAAAATTTCCAATTCACCTCAGGTTTAGTGCTAAATTTTCCAACTCAAATGGAGAAAAAATACATTAAGAAAGGACACTAAATCAAGTTCTAATTATCTATTTCATTCTAGTTCTAACTCCTATAACATGTTATACAACTTGATGAGAAATTTATACTCAAAACAAGAACTCTAGCCATAAAAGTTCTATTTTTGTGGAAAAAACACCTCTAAATAAAAAAAGTGGTGCTACTCGTAGGAAAACCCTTTTTTTTGGATAAACATGTGGACATGGACGAAAAAAACCCTTAATGTTATTTACAGTAACCTTAAAATCAGGCTCTGATTTGAAAACTAATGCTACATAGCACACTTTTTCAAAAAATGGCATCATTATGTCATTGTATCATAATTTAAAATTGTATTTATTAAATATCGCAGTAACACTATATATAACTAGCACTTAGTTAAACACAAATTATTCAAGAAACTATTTCACCACTCTTTCCATATAAATAAAAGAATTTACGATATAATTAATTTACTATGGTGTTAAAGGTACCCTCTATACTTGGGATTTAAGGTTTAAGTGGAAAACACTTTAATAGGGATCTTGCATGTTAATCTAAGAAAAACATTTCTTCATTAATTTCTCCTATGCCCCTTAGCATATGAACGAGCTTTAAAGTGGTGGGGGTATCTTGGTTCCATGCTACTTCAAGTAGATGAGTGACCCTCTGAGATGAATTATTTGGGTTAATTTGGAAGAAAAAATACAATAAGGGTTTTCCCAATGGTAAGAAGGTCTAAAAGTAATTCATTGTCGGTTCCATATCTAGGAGAAAATTTGTGAAATTCTATCACTATGACCCTTGCGGACCATTAAATATCAAAATTTTATGAAATTTACCTTTGGTCATACTTGTTGTTCCCTCATCTTGGGATCGATTATCCACCAAAGGAAAGTAATTATAAATCCTAGGAAGACCAATGAGAGGAGCTATTATTGTAGTAAGGTGATAAGGATGGAGTGATGATGTGGATTTAGCATATGAGGAATCATTTTTCTATGGAAAATATGGGTTGATGGGGATGAACAGAGGTAGATGCAAGTGCAGGTGTCACTGGGGTGACAGATGAAGCAATGATTTTGATTGGCCAAATGGACACTCTCTATCATATATAGATGGCATTGATTGGGAACAAACATGGTTATCCAAAAGTATAGGGCTGGTGCAAGCTAATGCTGGTCACTTATGACGCGTTCGTTGCAATGGACTTCTGGAAAAATAGAAATCTGAACGTCAAAAAGCAATATTAGAGGTATCTACACAACTTTTTGGAATATGGTGTAAGAATATGAAACGTGGAAAATCGGATTACCTTCTGGAATACATAACTTTTATTTATGGAAACTAAGCATAAATCCCAAAAAACGAGGTTCTTCTAAGGTTTGTATGTTATATTTTTCCCAAGAAATAATCAATATGTTTGTGTTGGTCCACTCGTTTGGTATGCAAATGGTGGAATTTTGTGAAAAAAATTATATAGAGTTGTAGATAACAGGTGTGTCTAGTGCAGCGATATTTTTCCATATTTATTTATGTTATATTTTTTATTTTTCAAATTAAGGAAGTCAGTGACTGTCACATACCCCAATTTTGTAAAATAATGTTAATTATTTAATTATATTCCTGAGACATTATGTTAAATTTAATGATACGTAGGAACTGATGACTCAGCAGAGTCAACAGAAGTGGAATGTAATTCAGAATATTTTATTATTAATAAATAAATTGTGAAGACAACAGCATGGGAGAGCTGTTAAAAAGAGGTTACTGGTCAAACTAGTGGATGGAACTAGGTGGAGGGCAAAAGACAAGTGGCAGCATCCTCAAACACTTCCTAAGTTGCAGGTGGCAACTTCCCTATAATTGGGGTCATGATCCCCCAAGAAAATGGGATTAGAGCAGGTGGCTCATTAAATGACAACTAACCCAAAAAGACCTAGGCAATCTTTTAAAAATACTCAATGAAGAGAGCTAAGGCTACTCAGATATTTTCCAGAGAGAATTCATTCAGGTGAATGATATTCAGGAAATTCATTGAGGAAAGAGGGAAAACAGTAAGGAAGTTGTTCTGAGAGGAATGCTGCAGTAACTTGGTTATTACAGGTTGTTAGCTGGGAGAACTACTGATAAGTTCTGGATTATTACTGAGTTTGAAGACCGGTATCTGACTATTGCTGCACCTAGTTCCATCCAAGGAGACTAGAGCAAGCTCGTGGGTCCTGAGGAGTCACTGTTTGAGCACTCTCCAGGAGTTGGTAGGGAGGAACGGCCTCCCATTGCTGTTGTTGTCCAAGTTCAACAGGTTTTGTCACTTAACTGTCTATGTTTTTAATAAAATGAGAATGGTTGAATGTTATGTTTGTAGTTTATAATAAAAATATTTATTTGGTTTAGTGATGTAAATGTTTTTAGCCTATCAGTCATAGAATCTTTGATGAAAAATAAGGACCCACTGTGTTTTTCCTCATCTGGGTTTTTACCAGACCGTACTCCAGCACAGGGGTAAAAATTAAAAATAAGATGGTGTAATGAGATTGAAGAATAGAAGATTGTTTCTTATTCCTTTATCAGAAGAGGTATTTTATTGATAGCAGTATAGGTTTAAGATAAAACAATTCCTTTGTAGAGTTTTTCCTTTCAGTAGTTTATTTATTTAAAACAAATGGAAGAGTTTATTTATCACAGGTTAGATTAGATTTATCAGTTGTTTTAACCTTACAGTTTCTTTCTTCTAGTTAAAATAATTTAAGTGTTATATGTTTAATAACAGAACTGAAAGTAGGATCAGATACTATTGACTAGATTCTACAGTCAAAACAAAAACTGATTAGATTTTATATACAACGAACAATGTAATATTTCTTTTCTTTTCTTTGCTTCTTATTTTGAACTAAGCTAGAACAATATTTAGAATCATTAATCTATATTTCATAAATTGAAAGCAAATACTACTATATATATGTTTAAAGGATAATCCTTAGATAATGTTAATTGTTTTCTTTTATAGATATATAAATAACATATTAATAAAATAAAGTAAACCTTAAAAGAATTTATATAGTATTAACACAAATAGGCACTAGAAATAAATAACAGAATATTGTTTTTCTGTGAGCTTATAAAATAAATTAAGGATGTTAATACAAAGGTATTAATGATCTCAAGAAAGATAACATCCTTGTTATATTTATAATCATTTACTTTTATTTTTTTTATATACATTATAGGAATATTATATTTACTTAAGGTAACATTCTTACAACTTTAATTACAAATCGGAACTAAATATACTTTCTATATTACAAGGTAATTTGATAGTACTTAAAGAACATTGTTAAGGTAAAATAAAACAAACAATAAAGACCCTATATAATTGAAGGGAACAAACTATGGTATCATTTAACAATCTAATAATAACAAACAAGTCAATGTATAAACCGAGAGTAGAAATCCTGGCAGTAACATTATAAAAGAAATTATTAATAGTAAAAAAATCAGGTACATAATTCTTTTAGTGTCAATTTAGGGTTTAACCTTATAAATCCAATTTATACAAGTAAATCGACAACAGTGGAGTTAAGACAGTATTATACTTAACATCGTAATATAATTTAACTTAAATAACTTTCAAATTTCAGTACTGTAAATAAACCAAGAAATACAATTATAGAAACCAGTAATAATACGTATGTATTTAGACGCAGGATGAAAAAACCCTGTAATATTTTATTTATAGTAGAAGTAAGGAGTCGAGGGTATAAACCCTTTTCCGAAACAGGCTCACGGCCTCAAACTTTTTACAGTATAGTTAATAGAAAGCAAATGGCTTTTTAAAAACCCTCGGTCCCTATAAGTCTGAGGAGTATAGTACTTTTATCTCCATTTTTAATCATTCTCACACAGTACCTAAAGAAAAACACAAGAAACTAACTCTTTTACTCACGGCCGTAGCGAGAGCACCCTCGCACAATGCAGGGTTTCTTCTTTTTACTATATGTATAAAACAAGTTAACAGAATGATCGAAGCCGTAAGGGTTTCAGGCATATTATGCCAACGCTCGAAATTTCCAAAGGAACCCCCATAAGGATAAAGAGCCATGGTTCAACCAGGCTTACCGGAACCTGTAAGCTGCTGCCCAATCCTTATGCTTGAAGTCACGCCGAAGGGAGGGAAAAACCTGTAGCCACGAAGGAAAACAAATATATTAGATCTCATAACTGGAATAATGAGTTTGAAGTTAATAACGAACATAGTAAGAGCAAAGAAAGGATTTAAAATTATACCTATTCCTTTAATGAAGGCACGACCACTTATAACAAGCATTACGATGATTAATGCAAGGAGGTAACCCTACAGCAAGGAAGGAAAATAAACTTGACACACAGCCATGCTCAGTTTGCTTTACAGCAACACAAGCCTCGAACCTCACTGAGGGAGGTGGTTTTCACAGAAAAGGGTTCAGGTTCATTTTTGAATGACAGAGAAAAGCCTGAGGGTAAAATAGCCAACGGAGAACCAACAGCAACGTAAGGAACGGTAAAAGATGAGCCACAAGAGGAGGACAAGCTGGAGGGTTTCGTTGCAGAAGAGAGGCGATACCAGGGTGCACCAGCACCATCACAGAGCGACAGGAGCTGAAGGAGAAGGAATAATGAGAGCTAGGGTTTGTCAAACAGCTCTTTTAACCACGCAACATATGGTTGTTGTAATGCCACGATAGCCAGTAAATATTTCAACGAGCAATGGGTTTTGGTATATAGTTATAACCAACAACTCGCTGGAAGAATGATTTCCCAATCATTATTTTTAATCAAAGGTTATCCAAAGTCCTCATGCGAGATCCATGAAACCCTCACGCTGCATGCAAATGATAAAGTATTCATCATTTTCAACCCTAATTTGATAATCATTGAAATCATGATAAACCTTATGACGACTCCTCAACGTATAAAGCTTGGTGGTTTGAAAGTATTTCTTAATATGAAACCTTAACCATTGTTTATCCTTGCACATATACATTGGAGGGTTGTAATGTTATTAAATAGTATATAAGAGCAAAAGGGAAATAATAGTTTACCTTGGCACTGTTCTTATATAAACCTTTTTCTCTATATTATAAAGTTCCATAGTTCATAAAGGAGGTAAGGAGAATAATAGTATAAAGACTATAGAACTATAATAATTCAAGTTAAGTGATCAATTGATCATAGTTATGGCTTTACTTCTAACCTATGATCATCCCTTGTATTTAAAACAACAATTTTATCACTAGTGTAAAAATCATTTTTGGAACAAATAATCTTTTGTCTAAATTCAAGCTCTAAGGTTATGCAAAATATTATAGAGTCATTAAATGATTTTGTTAGCTCTTGTAAGCTAACATCCTTTGTGTGATAGTATAGTTTAGAAGATTATAAGGGAGGATAATAAAGTGTAGAAAACTATGACCTTTAATGCTACTGACCTTAATAACCTAAATGGTTTAATTTTATATCAAACCAAATGGCAGCATATGGTTTGGAAGATACAAAATTGAAAATAGTGACTACTATGGGGTGACAGCTCTTGGATTAAAGTAATACCCTTAATCATATTTGATAACTTGGCAAAGTTAAGCCACATTTTGATTATCAAGAAGTTTTACCATAGCAAAATAGATAGGTTCTATAACCAATCTTGATATGTATTCTTTTTGAATTATGGTTCCTTAAAGATTTGTTCAGTTCAATTACTTAAAAGAATAGGATGAATCCTGTTTCTTAAGGATATTTATAGTACTGAAGATGAACTTTAGTAATGTTTGAAAACAAATAATGAGAGAATAAAAACTTTAAGCATCAAATGCATTAACATTGGTATAATATTATTAACAAGTAGCTTGAAGTAAAATTATAAACTTATGACAAACTTCAGAGTTTGAAGATAGGAAGAGTATTACCTAAAATTTCTAACAGTTTACATTTACTCAGTAGTGTATGCATATACAAGTGAAATCATACTATGATGGTATAGCTTTATTACTCTTTCTCTATTATAAAGAATTCAGTAAGACATTTTCATACATTCCAACTATAGTACAAAATAGTTCTGAAATTTATAAGAACCATAAACTACTTCTATTAGGGAGAAGGCCAGTTATTAAATATACCTCATTAAGCTTTGAGAATAATTTGAGCATTTATCTTCTTACTGGAGTTTTTCTTTTTGCAATAAACTCGTATTTATATACTTTAAAATTGTGACAAGCAGCACCAAAACCTCTTACATGTAGTCTGTAAAAGCAAGAAACTCTCTTCATTAGCTCGAAAGCTAAGTAAGCCCAGTTTTGCATGACAGTTTCACCTTATGGTCGCAAAGAGGAACAAAAGTCAGAAAACTGAAAGAACTGTTCTATTGCTAAACATAACCAACAGATGAATTCAAATAACAAGCTGTTAACATATAACTAATTAAAGATTAGTTAAACTGCAATTACGTTAATGATATGCAAATTTAAAAATTTTAAATTTTTCAGAAAATTTGGGGTTTTGACATGTGGTATCAGAGCATGGTTCAAATACTAGGCCATGATGCGGCCCAAGTAGTTTCCATAGAACAATAAAATAATGTACTAAACTATATTTTGTTTTATGTAAAGAGCAGAAAAATTCTTTCTTCTTCTGAATTTAACAGGCAGAGATGGAGAAGCTAGGAGAATATGCTCAGGAGGAGTCTCCAAACACCGAGACAAGATAGATGTCCAGAGAACCTATGTTAGAAGAGGTAACTGCTCACTCTTCATAGCTGATGCAAACTATAAAGGATTTGAAGACTGAAATGGAATCAGTTAAGAAGGACAATGAAAGGATTCTGAAAACTCAAGAAGAGTTTAACCAAATTTTGATGGAAAAATTTCAGACTGAAGGGAGGAGCAAAAGATCCGAATCTGAGGAAGTTAGCCATCAGAAAGGGTCTAAAAAGATGAAACAAGCAAAAGTTGAAAGCAGTTCAGGGAACAACAAAGCTATTACACTACTAGTGATAGTAGTGAGGCCGAGTTGTATGACAGAAAGAAGAAGTATAGACCATATGAAGAGATTTTCGGGGAGTTCAAAAAAATAAAGCCCCCAACTTTCAATGGAGAGACCGAAAAAGGGGAGGAAACAGAGTCCTAGTTATCCGGGATGAGGAAGTATTTTCAGATATACAACTATTCAAATCAGCTGAAGGCAAGAATGGCAATCTATAATCTCTTTGGAAAAGCAGACATATGGTGGCAAGATCTGAAAAGAGTCAAGGGAATTAAGGAAAAAGAAGTTAACTGGAGTACCTTTAAAAGGTAATTCAAGAAGAAATTTCTATCCGAACAATATTATGAAGAAAGAGCTAAATAATTTTACATATTAAAGTTAGGATCCATGACTATGAAGGATTTAAACAATAAATTCTTAATCTTGTTGAGGTATGTACCTTATTTAGTCGATGAGAAACCTAAAGTGCAACGGTTTCTCATATGTTTGCCATATCACATCAAGGATAGAATCGAGTATGATAACCCGAAGACTCTGGAGGAAGCCATGCGGAAGGCTAATTTTTGTTTTGAACAGAACAAGAAGGAGGAAGGCATAGCCAACTGGAAGGCCAAGAAAAACAATGGTCAGTCTGAGTACAAGAAAAAGGAATTTGTACCCCAGAAGAATTTCAAGAATAATAAGAATAGAAATTATTCTAACAGTAAGAACTTCCAGAGAAATAGAAATGGTGCTACTAATAATTCTAATAATTCCAGTAACATTAAAGGCAAGGAAGCTGCCAACAATCATGGGAATTTTACTAAGAATTTCGAACGAAAGGAGCCTGTTAAGTGTTGGGAGTGCAATGGCCCGCACTATGCCTCGGTCTGCCCAAATCAGAAAAAGTCAAACAACAATATTCACACTGTGTAGGATGAAATGGCTGTTGGAGAACTTGCAAGGACTATGCCCAGAATAAATGTAGCTTTGGAGAATCGCCAAGCTGATTATCAGACTTCCATGGTGGAAGTAGAAGGTATGGTTAACCAAACCCCTGTAACCATTTTAATTGATCCAGGAGCTAGGCTTAGTTATATTGCACCTCAGATTGCGGAAAAGTGTAATTTGTCTGTAGATAAATTTGATAATTCCTGGTTAGTTCAATTAGCCACTGGGGCAAAAAGGAAAGTAACCTGTTATGTGAAAGAATGTGCTTTAGTCATGGACGATTTTAAAACTACAGTTAAGCTAAATGTTTTGCCACTTGGCTCGTATGATTTACTAATTGGTATGGATTGGTTAGAGCAGCACAAGGTAGTTTTAAACTGTTTTGATAAAACCTTTACGTGCGTAAATAATAATGAACAATCAGTAACAGTTAAGGGTATTCCTAGGAAAACTGTAATCAGGCAAATTTTTGCCTTACAACTTAAAAGAGCAGTCATGAAAGGGTGTAAAGCCTATGATGTAACCATTACAGATGAGGCAAGTAAGTCTGAAAAAGATAAGTTAAAAATAGAAGACATTCCTGTTTTAAATGAATTTACTGATGTTTTTCCAGAGGAAATTCCAGGATTACCTCCTAGGAGGGAACTGGATTTCACTATTGAGCTGGTGCCAGGTGCTATACCTAGCTCGAAAGCTCTGTATCGTATGAATATTTTAGAACTTAACGTGCTAACATCATAGTTAAAAGAATTAATAGATAAGAAGTACAGTCGACCTAGTGTGTCCCCTTGGGGAGCACCGGTCATCTTTGTCAAAAAGAAAGACGGAACTATGTGACTATGCATAGATTACCGTCAACTAAATAAGATGACAATTAAAAACAGATATCCGTTGCCCCACATAGATGATTTGTTTGATCAGCTACATGGAGCTACGGTGTTCTCAAAGATAGACCTGAGATCAGGATATCATCAGGTAAGAATTAAAGATGAGGACATCTTCAAGATAGCCTTCAGAACAAGGCATGGACATTACGAATTTGTCGTAATGCCATTTGGGCTTACCAATGCCCCAATTGTCTTTATGTGTTTAATGAATAATATAATGCATAAATACTTAGATAAATTTGTTGTTGTGTTTATCGATGATATCTTAATCTATTCTAAAAATGAAGCAGAACATAAAGAACATTTAAGGATAGTTTTACAAGAGATGCGAGAGCAACAGCTCTTTGCGAAATTCAGTAAGTGTGATTTCTTTAAGGATGAAATCCAGTACTTAGGTCATGTAGTGACTAAATAAGGAATTTCAGTCGATCCCAAAAAGATTCGGGCAATCGAAGATTGGCCAGTCCCAAAGGATGTAACAGATGTTAGGTCATTTATGGGAGTTATCGGTTATTACCGAAGATTTATTGAAGGTTTTTCAAAAATAGCTAATCCAATCACTTCCTTGCAAAAGAAAGGAAAGAAATTCGATTGGAACTTAGATGTGAAGAAAGTTTTAAGAAATTAAAAACCTTATTAACAACTGTGCCTATTCTAAGAATAGCAAATCCTAATAAGGATTTCGGTTTAGGCGGTGTGCTGACTCAAGACGGGCACGTCATTGCCTATGAGTCCAGGAAGTTAAAGATCCATGAAAAGAATTATGCAACTTATGATTTACAACTTGCTGCTATTATACATGCCTTAAAAATGTGGTGACACCACTTAATAGGCAGAAAGTTTATTTTAATGATTGATAATAAAGGTTTGAAATACCTTTTAGATCAGCCCAAATTAAATGCAAGACAAGCAAGATGGTTGGCCTTCTTGAGTGAATATGATTTTGAAATCCAACACATAAAAGGAAAAGAGAATAAGGTGGCTGATGCTTTGAGCAGAAATGCAAAGTTGAACTTTACAACAGCAATCAGCACTTATGCTTCTGATTTAAATGAACAGCTAACAGAAGGGGTAAAACACGATTAAATTTATCAAAAATTACAAATTACAGCTAAAGAAGAACCTACAGAAAGCTTAATAAAAGGTTATAGTCTAAATAAAGATGGATTTTTATTGTTTAAGGACAAACTGTATGTGCCTAATGTGCCTAAGGTCAAGTTGCTGATTCTGGATGAAGTTCATAAAACACCTTACTCAGGACATTTACCAAAAGACTGTAACCATGTTAAGGAAATAATATTTCTGGCCTAATATGAAATCTGAAGTAGCTGAATACATAGCTAGATGTTTGGACCGTCAAAAAGTAAAAACCGAACACCAACATCTAGCTAGTTTACTGCAACCATTGCCTATTCCTAGTTGGAAATGGGAGATAATCAGCTCAGAATGATTCAATTATGGTGGTGGTAGATAAATTAAGTAAAGAAGCACATTTCATTCCTGTTAAAACTACTTATAAGGCTGCAAACATAGCTAACATATTCTTAAAGCAGATTTTTCGGCTACATGGTGTACCGAAGGTTATCATTTCAGACAGGGATCCTAAATTCACAGGGAATTTCTGGAAATCCTTGTTTAAGGGATTAAATACAACACTGAATTTCAGCACCTCCTTCCATCCTCAAACGGATGGACAGACAGAAAGAGTGAATCAGGTGCTGGAAGATTTGTTAAGGATGTATGTTAAAGATCAGCCAGGTAAGTGGGAAGACTACTTGCATTTAGCAGAGTTTGCATACAATAACAACTATCAGTCATCAGCTAAGTTTAGTCCATTTGAAATTCTATATGGGTGTAAATGCAACACTCCTATCTCCTGGAATAATCTAGTAGATAGATTAGTGTTAGGACTAGAATTATTGAAGGAAATGGAACAGATTGTGAAACAAGTGCAGGAAAATTTGAAGGTAGCACAGGATCGACAAAAGAGCCAGGCATATTTAAAAAGAACTCCCAAAGAATTCCAGGTGGGTGAGCACGTGTTTATAAACGTAATACCAAAGAAAATCTCTTTAATATTGGGGAGTTGTGCAAAGCTAGCACCACGTTACTGTGGTCCGTTTGAAATTTTATCTAGAATTGGTCAAGTTGCATATCAGCTAGCGTTACCACCTAACTTGAAAGTGCATAATGTTTTTCATATTTCTATTCTGAAAAAGTATGTTCATGATGCTACTCATGTGATTGATTGGAATGTTGTACAAGTGGAACCAGAAGGAGAAGTTCTGGTGGAACTAGACTGTATCCTCGGGAGGAGGAAAATTACTCTGCGGAACCGCACAATTGGACAGTTGAAGGTGCAATGGAAGCACCTTAGTCCTGAAGAAGCTACCTGGGAACTAGAAAGTAAGATGCAGGAAGCATACCCAAATCTATTCCAGGAGGTTGCATAGGATGAAGAATAAGTAACATCGAGGACGATGTTACATTTTAAGGGGGTGTGTATGTCACATACCCGAATTTTGTAAAATAATGTTAATTATTTAATTATATTCCTGAGACATTATGTTAAATTTAATGCTAAGTAGGAACTGATGACTCGGCAGAGTCAACAAAAGTGGAATGTAATTCAGAATATTTTATTATTAATAAATAAATTGTGGAGACAACAGCATGGGAGAGCTATTAAAAAGAGGTTACTGGTCAAACTGGTGGATGGAACTAGGTGGAGGGAAAAAGACAAGTGGCAGCATCCTCAAACACTTCCTAAGTTGCAGGTGGCAACTTCCCTATAATTGGGGTCATGATCCCCCAAGAAAGTGGGATCAAAGCAGGTGGCTCATTAAATGACAACTAACCCAAAAGGACCTAGGCAATCTTTTAAAAATACTCAATGAAGAGAGCTGAGGCTGCTCAGATATTTTCCAGAGAGAATTCATTCAGGTGAATGATATTCAGGAAATTTATTGAGGAAAGAGGGAAAACAGTAAGGAAGTTGTTCTGAGAGGAATGCTACAGTAACTTGGTTATTATAGCTTGCTAGCTGGGAGAACTACTGATAAGTTCTGGATTACTACTGAGTTTGAAGATTGGTATCTGACTATTGCTGCACCTAGTTCCAGCCAGGGAGACCAGAGCAAGCTCGGGGGTCCTAAGGAGTCACTGTTTGAGCGCTCTCCAGGAGTTGGTAGGGAGGAATAGCCTCCCATTGCTATTATTGTCCAAGTTCAACAGGTTCTGTCACTTAACTGTCTGTGTTTTTGATAAAATGAGAATGGTTGAATGTTATGTTTGTAGTTTATAATAAAAATATTTATTTGGTTTAGTGATGTAAATGTTTTTAGTCTGTCAGTAATAGAATCTTTGATGAAAAATAAGGACCCATTGTGTTTTTCCTCATCTAGGTTTTTACCAGACCGTACTCCAACATAGGGGTAAAAATTAAAAATAAGATGGTGTAATGAGATTGAAGAATAGAAGATTGTTTCTTATTCCTTTATGAGAAGAGGTATTTTATTGACAGTCGTATAGGTTTAAGATAAAACAATTCCTTTGTATAGTTTTTCCTTTCAGTAGTTTATTTATTTAAAACAAATGGAAGAGTTTATTTATCACAGCATAGATTAGATTTATTAGCTGTTTTAACCTTACAGCTTTTTTCTTCTAGTTAAAATAATTTAAGTGTTATATGTTTAATAACAGAACTGAAAGTAGGATCAGATACTATTGACTAGATTCTACAGTCAAAACAAAAACTGATTAGATTTTATATACAACGAACAATGTAATCTTTCTTTTCTTTTCTTTGCTTCTTATTTTGAACTAAGCTAGAACAATATTTAGAATCATTAATCTATCTTTCATAAATTGAAAGCAAATACTACTATATATATGTTTAAAGGATAATCCTTAGATAATGTTAATTGTTTTCTTTTATAGATATATAAATAACATATTAATAAAATAAACTAAACCTTAAAAGAATTTATATAGTATTAACATAAATAGGCACCAGAAATAAATAACAAAATATTGTTTTTCAGTGAGCTTATAAAATAAATTAAGGATGTTAATACAAAGGTATTAATGATCTCAAGAAAGATAACATCCTTGTTATATTTATAATCATTTACTTTTATTTTTTTTATATACATTATAGGAATATTATATTTACTTAAGGTAACATTCTTACCACTTTAATTACAAATCAGAACTAAATATACTTTCTGTATTACAAGGTAATTTGATAGTACTTAAATAACATTGTTAAGGTAAAATAAAGCAAAATATAAAGACTCTATATAATTGAAGGGAACAAACTATGGTATCATTTAACAATCTAATAATAACAAACAAGTCAATGTATAAACCAGGAGCAGAAATCCTGGCAGTAACATTATAAGAGAAATGATTAATAGTAAAAAAATCAAGTACATAATTCTTTTACTGTCAATTTAGGGTTTAACCCTATAAATCCAATTTATACAAGTAAATCAACAACAGTGGAGTTAAGACAGTATTATACTTAACGTCATAATATAATTTAACTTAAATAACTTTCAAATTTCAGTACTGTAAATAAACAAAGAAATACAATTATAGAAAATAGTAATAATACATATGTATTTAGACGTAGGATGAAAAAATCCTGTAAGATTTTATTTACAGTAGAAGTAAGGAGTCGAGGGTATAAACCCTTTTCCAAAAAAGGCTCACGGCCTCAAACTTTTTACAGTATAGTTAACAGAAATCGAATGGCTTTTTAAAAACCCTCGGTCCCTATAAGTCTGAGGAGTATAGTACTTTTATCTCTATTTTTAATCATTCTCACATAGTACTTAAAGAAAAACACAAGAAACTAACTCTTTTACTCACAGCCGAAGCGAGAGCACCCTCGCACAATGTAGGGTTTCTTCTTTTTACTATATGTATAAAACAAGTTAACAGAATGACCGAAGTCATAAGGGTTTCAGGCATCTTATGCCAACCCTCTAAATTTCCAAAGGAACCCCCATAAGGAGAAAGAGCCATGGTTCAACCATGCTTACCGGAACTTGTAAGCTGCTGCCCAATCCTGCTTGAAGTCATGCAAAAGGGAGGGCCAAACCTGTAGCCACGAAGGAAAACAAATATATTAGATCTCATAACTGGAATAATGAGTTTGAAGTTAATAACGAACACAGTAAGAGCAAAGAAAGGATTTAAAATTATACCTATTCCTTTAATGAAGGCACGACCACTTATAACAAGCATTACGACGATTAATGCAAGGAGGTAACGCTATAGGAAGGAAGGAAAAGAAACTTGACACACAGCCACGCTCAGCTTGCTTTACAGCATCACAAGCCTCGAACCTCACTGAGGGAGGCAGTTTTCATCGACAAGGGTTCGGGTTCATTTTTGAATGATAGAGAAAGCCTGAGGGTAAAACAGCCAATGGAGAACTAACAGCAACGTAAGGAACGGTAAAATATGAGCCACAAGAGGAGGACAAGCTGGAGGGTTCCGTTGGAAAAGAGAGGTGATACCAGGGTGTACCAGCACCATCGCAGAGCGACAGGAGCTGAAGGAGAAGTAATAATGAGAGCTAGGGTTTGTCAAACAACTCTTTTAACCATGCAACATATGGCTGTGGTAATGCCACGATAGCCAGTAAATATTTCAATGAGAAATGGGTTTTGGTATATAGTTATAACCAACAACTCGCTGGAAGAATGATTTCCCAATCATTCTTTTTAATCAAAGGTTATCCAAAGTCCTCGTGCGAGATCCATGAAACCCTCACGCTGCATGCAAATGATAAAGTATTCATCATTTTCAACCCTAATTTGATAATCATTGAAATCATGATAAACCTTATGACGACTCCTCAACGTATAAAGATTGGTGGTTTGATAGTATTTCTTAATATGAAACCTTAACCATTGTTTATCCTAGCACATATACGTTGGAGGGTTGTAATGTTATTAAATAGTATATAAGAGAAAAAGGGAAATAATAGTTTACCTTTTCACTGTTCTTATATAAACCTTTTTCTCTATATTATAAAGTGCCATAGTTCATAAAGGAGGTAAGGAGAATAATAGTATAAAGACTATAGAACTATAATAATTCAAGTTAAGTGATCAATTGATCATACTTATGGTTTTACTCCTAACCTATGATCATCCCTTGTATTTAAAACAACAATTTTATCACTAGTGTAAAAATCATTTTTGGAACAAATAATCTTTGTCTAAATTCAAGCTCTAAGGTTATGCAAAATATTATAGATTCATTAAATGATTTTGTTAGCTCTTGTAAGCTAACATCCTTTGCTTGATAGTATAGTTTAGAATATTATAAGGGAGGATAATAAAGTGTAGAAAACTATGACCTTTAATCCTACTGGCCTTAATAACCTAAATGGTTTAATTTTATATCAGACCAAATGGCAGCATATGGTTTGGAAGATACAAAATTGAAAATAGTGACTACTATGGGGTGATAGCTCTTGGATTAAAGTAATACCCTTAATCATATTTGATAACTTGGCAAAGTTAAGCCACATTTTGATTATCAAGAAGTTTTACCATAGCAAAATAGATAGGTTCTATAACCAATCTTGATATGTATTCTTTTTTATTTATGGTTCCTTAAAGATTTGTTCAGTTCAATTACTTAAAAGAATAGGATGAATCCTGTTTCTTAAGGATATTTATAGTACTGAAGATGAACTTTAGTAATGTTTGAAAACAAATAATGAGAGAATAAAAACTTTAAGCATCAAATGCATTAACATTGGTATGGTATTATTAACAAGCAGCTTGAAGTAAAATTATAAACTTATGAAAAACTTCAGAGTTTGAAGATAGGAATAGTATTACCTAAACTTTCTAATAGTTTACATTTACTCAATAGCATATGCATATACAAGTGAAATCATACTATGATGCTATAGCTTTATTACTCTTGCTCTATTATAAAGAATTCAGTAAGACATTTTCATACATTCCAACTATAGTACAAAATAGTTCTGAAATTTATAAGAACCATAAACTACTTCTAATAGGGAGAAGGCCAGTTATTAAATATACCTCATTAAGCTTTGAGAATAATTTGAGCATTTATCTTCTTACTGGAGTTTTTCTTTTTGCAATAAACTCATATTTATATACTTTAAAATTGTGACAAGCAGTACCAAAACCTCTTACCTGTAGTCTGTAAAAGCAAGAAACTCTCTACATTAGCTCAAAAGCTAAGTAAGCCCAGTTTTGGATGACAGTTTCACCTTATGGTCGCAAAGAGGAACAAAAGTCAGAAAACTAAAAGAACTGTTCTATCGCTAAACATAACCAACAGATGAATTCAAATAACAAGCTGTTAACATATAACTAATTAATGATTAGTTAAACTGCAATTACGTTAATGATATGCAAATTTAAAAATTTTAAATTTTTCAGAAAATTTGGGGTTTTGACAGTGACGCCCTAAAATGACAAGGTCGAGCATTGGTCCAACACATCTTGGTCTTAACATAGTCAATGAATGATATATATATATATATATTGAGGATGTAGTTCTTTGTGTGTTCTTGTGCGGGTTCTTTTACGTTTTTTAAATAGATGAGGCAATCAAAAGTTATAGCCGAAGCAAATAGCCCACCTTTTTTGTTATATTGACATTAGTCCTTTTAAAATTAAATAAAGAATAGAAAAAGATAATAGATTTAAATAAAAATTACATATTCAGAATCTAAAGACAGAGCTACACAAGTGTGCGAATTTTCATTAATAGTGGACAAGCATGGCATATGGAAAATCATCCATGAAATAGCAGAAGTGGTACAAAACAAGTTTTTATGTCATAAGACAGTCCAAACCACTTGGTTTGGAAACCCGAACCTAAAACCAAAGCAGCCAAGTCATCCACCACGTTGGTTGGAAAAAAGGTGCCACCAAAATTCTAAATTTAAATCACGCACACGCGTAGTTCAAAACATAACACGCAGGCACTAGAAGCACGATCGTTCTCTTTGGGTGCGCAAGCACTAAAAGCGCGTGCACGCTACTTTGTGTGCATGCGTTAAAGACGCGTGCATGCATTTTCTAAGTAAACACTTTGTTTTGATTTTATTTTCAAGCATTTGCAAAGGAATGATTAGGAGGAGGATTACAATGATGAGCAAATGAGGATGATGACTATGATGATGAGGAGGAGAATGATGACAATGATGATGAGGAGTAGGATGATGACTGTGATGATGATGAGGATGATGATGACAATGAGGATGATGAGGATGATGACTATGACAATGATGATGATGATGATGATGACTATGATGATGAAGAGGATGAGGATGATGAGGATGATGATGTTGATGACGACGATGATGAGGAGGAGGAGGATTATTATGACTATGATTATGAACAATTAGGAGGAGGAGGAGGAGGAGGATCAGAATCACGATGAATATTACTATGATGATAGTGATTATCATGATGATGATGATGATTGCGATGATGAGGATGATGATGTTGATGACGAAGACGATGATCATGAGGAGGAGGAGGATGACTATGAAGATGACTATGAGCATGAACAATGATGACAATGATGACGATGCTGATGATGATGAGGAATAATGATGATGATGATGATTATTGTGATGATGATGATAAGGATGATTTCAATGACGATGATGAGGATGATGACTATGATGATGAGGATTAGGAAGAGGTTGATGATGACGATGACAATGATGATGAACAATGATGGTGATGATGGTGATGATGATGATGATGAGGATGAGGAAAATGATAATAATGACGACGCCAAAGATGAGGAATGATGATGATGATGATGATAGGTTTAGTTGAAACTTTTCTTTGATTTTATTTCCAAGCATTTGCAATGGAATGATGATGATGAACAATGATGAGGAGGAGGACGAGGAGGATGAAAATGATGATGATGAGGATGATGACTATGATTATGATGATGATGAGGAGGAGGATGATGATCATGATCATGATGACGATGATGGTGAACAATGATGGTGATGATGACGATGATGATGAGGAGGACGATGAGGAGGAGGAGGAGGAGGAGGAGGAGGAGGAGGATGACGATGAGGATGACAAACAATGTTGGTGATGATGAAGATGATGATGAGGATGAGGATGATGATGATGAGGAGGAGGAGGAGGAGGATGACGATGAGGATGACAAACAATGTTGGTGATGATGATGATGAGGATGATGACTATGATGATGAAGAGGATGAGGATGATGACGATGATGACTATGATGATGAGGAGGAGGAGGATTATAATGACTATGATGATGAACAATGATGATGATGATCATGATGATCATGATGACTATTACTATGATGAGAGTGATTATGATGATGATGATGATGATTGCGATGATGAGGATGATGATGTTGATGACGAAGATGATGAGGATGATGATGACTATGAAGATGACTATGAGGATGAACAGTAATGGTGATGATGATGGTGATAATGAACAATGATGATGACGACGAGTAGCAATGATGATGATGATGATGATCAGGATGATTTCAATGACGATGATGACTATGATGATGAGGATTAGGATGAGGATGATGATGACGAGGATGAGGATGAGGATGGTGATGACGACGATGATGAGGAACAATAATGTTGATGATGATAGGTTTAGTTGAAACTTTGCTTTGATTTTATTTCCAAGAATTTGCAATGGAATGATGATGATGAACAATGATGAGGAGGAGGAGGATGATGAAAATGATGATGATGAGGATGATGACTATGATTATGATGATGATGATGATGATGATGATGATGATGATGATGGTGAAAAATGATGGTGATGATGACGATGATGATGAGGATGAGGATGATCATGATCATGATGAGGATGAGGATGATGATGATGACGATGACGAACAATGTTGGTGATGATGATGATGACAATGATGATGATGAGGATGATGACTATGATGATGAAGAGGATGAGGATGATGACAATTATGACAATGATGATGTTTATGATGATGATGAGGAGGAGGAGGAGAATTATAATGACTATGATGATGAACAATGATGATGATGATGATGATGATGATGATGATCACGATGACTATTACTATGATGACAGTGATTATGATGATGATTGCAATGATGAGGATGATGATGTTGATGATGAAGATGATGATGAGGAGGAGGATGTTGATGTTGATGACGAAGATGATGATGATGAGGAGGATGATGATGACTATGAAGATGACCATGAGGATGAAAAATGATGGCGTTGATGATGGTGATGATGAATAATGATGATGACAACGAGTAACAATGATGATGATGATGATGATGATGATTGTGATGATGCTGATAAGGATGATTTCAATGACGATGATGAGGATGATGACTATGATGATGAGGATTAGGATGAGGATGATGATGACAATGACAATGATGACGAACAATGATGGTGATGATGATGATGAGGATGAGGACGAGGATGATGATCCTGACAACGACAACAAGGAACAATGATGATGATGATGGTAGGTTTAGTTGAAAAATTCCTTTGATTTTATTTCCAAACATTTGCAATGGAATGATGATGATGAACAATGATGAGGAGGAGGAGGAGGAGGAGGACAATGATGATGATGAGGATGATGACTATGATGATGAAGATGATGATGATGATGATGATGATGATGATGATGATGATAATGTTGAACTTTGATGATGACGATGACGATGATGATGATGAGGAGGAGGAGGAGGAGGATGATGAGGATGACGATGACGAATAATGTTGGTGATGATGATGATGACAATGATAATGATGATGATGAGGAGGATGATTATGAAGAGGATGAGGATGATGACAATGATGCGGATGATGATGTTGATGATGATGATGATGATGAGGAGGAGGAGGACTATAATCACTATGATGATGAACAATGATGGTGGTGATGATGATGATGATGATGGTGATGATGATGATGATCACAATGACTATTACTATGATGACAGTGATTATGATGATTACGATGATGAGGATGATGATGTTGATGACGAAGATGATGATGACTATAAAGATGACTATGAGGATGAAAAGTTATGGCGATGATGATGGTGATGATGAACAATGATGATGACGATGATGTCGACGATGATGAGGAACAATGATGATGATCATGATCATGATCATGATAAGGATGATTTCAATGACGATGATGAGGATGATGACTATGATGATGAGGATTAGGATGAGGATGACAATGACAATGACAATGATGATGAACAATGATGGTGATGATTGTTGGAGACATTTACCACCATACACACTCTTTTTTGTCAATTTGGCCTAGTTAAACCACTATCCTAAGTTTTATTGACTTAATTGACATAAGAGGAGCACTGTGTGACATCAGCATGAGCACACCCATGCCTACCTTCAGTCAAGGAGGCTAACTAATCCTTCTCCTTCATTTGGGGAGGCTAACTAGAGCACTACGAGGGTGATCTGAGTGTCATAAATGCACTTAATTGATAACTTATGGTTACAATTAGTTAAACGGAGCAGTGAAGGTGCCTCCATTCATTAAATTGATTATTTAATTAATATTTAATGAACTGGAGTCAATAGGGGCACCTCCAACCACTTCTGATCGTCAGTTACACTTCAATTAACCTCATCAGGGTTCATTGGAGTCATTGATGCGCTACCACTTGTTGGTTGGCTTGTAGTGACATGTGTCTGAGCTACTTTTAGTTAGACTCAGACATTTATTGCACTCCAACTTTAGTTAGGACTCAGTTGAGTCAATTAGGGTTTTGATCAGTGGTTAACTAGAGTGTTTATTGTGGCTTACATTCAGTTAATCTAGACTCACTCATTCAATTCGAATGACCTCCTTGGGAATTCAAATTGTCTTGGCATTCATGCATCTGGCATGATCATTGTATTGTATCATCATTCTTTCATTTGATTATATAGAGCTGCTACTTCCACTGCAGCACCATTTTGCCAATTTTATGCATATTTGTCTGAATTCTTTGTGAGACTGTGTTTTCAGTTCCTAGACTACTGTGACAAATTAATATGGTATAATATCTTTGGTGATTTTTCTAGGTACACATGGGTCTTCTTTATCAAAAAGAAGTATGAAGTCTGTGAAAAATTCACTGAACTGAAGGCCTTGATTGAGAATGCATCTGGCCAAAAGATCAATATCTTGAGATTTGATAATGGCGGGGAATATGTCAGTAATGAGTTGTTGTACATATGTTCCCAAAGTGGTATTCAGGTCCAGCATTCAGTTCCCTACACTCTCCAGCAAAATGGTGTAGTGGAGAGGAGGAATCGGTCTCTCAAGGAGATGACCACTTGTATGTTGGAACCAAAGAAGTTGGCTGCAAATTTGTGGGCTGAAGCCATGCATGCTGCAGCATATATTTAGAAAAAAGTGCCACACTCATCCATGAAAGGGAAGACCCATTTCGAAGCATACTTCAGACACGAGCCGAATGTGTCGAATCTGCGGGTGTTTTGGGTCCATTGCATGGGCCTGAATTCCACTTGATAAAAGGAGGGCTTTGCAACTGTAAAGCATAGCATGTCTGTTTATAGGGTATCCTAATGAATCAAAAGGTTTCAAGCTGCTGGATATCAAAACAAAACAAATCATCATCGAAAGGAGTGTCAAGTTCGATGATCCTCTTAAGGAGGCGGAACTAGTGAAGGAGAAAACTGCTAAATTTCCTTCCTATTCTACTGAATATTTGGATGATGAAATTGAGGGTGATAACCCTGATTTGGATGATCCAAGGAGAACCTAGTCTGATTTCCAAAGAGTAGGTATTGTGCTCTCTTGTCCTGGTTATTTGATGTCAAAGTCTTGTTATTTGATGATAATTTCAGACCCTAAGTCTTACTACCATGCTCGGAAAGATCTGAGATGGAAAGTTTCCATGGATGAAGAGATGAATTCCCTTCAAAAAAACACTACTTGGGAGCTAGTTTCTCTTCCTCTGGGAAGGAAATTGGTTCAATGAAAGTGGGTGTTTCGGACTAAGGTTGCTGCAAATGGAAGCACCTACAAATATAAGGCAAGTTTGGTGGCAAAAGGTTTCTCGTAGGTCCAAGGTGTGGACTGCCATGATACCTTTGTACTGGTTGCAAAAATGGACTCCATCCACCTAGTTTTGGCAATTTCAGCATCTAAGCATTGGGAAGTGCATCATATGGATGTTAAGTCATCCTTTCTGCATAGAGATCTTCATGAGGAGATATACATGAAGCAGCCTGAGGGCTACATTTCTGATCCATCTTTGGTTTGCAAGCTAAAGAAGTCACTATATGGGTTAAAACAAGCCCCAAGAGAGTGGTATTCCAAGATGGATGCCTTCCTTCTTTCGCATAACTTCCAAAGGTGTAGATCAAATCCAAATGTGTATATATAGCAGTCTAATGGTCATTTGATTATTATTGTTTTATATGTTGATGACTTACTGACTCATAGGTAGCACAATTACCTCTATGTCAGTCATCAAAATTGCTCTCCACAATGCATTTGAAATGAGCGATTTGGGGCTCTTAAAACAATTTTTGGGGCTCGAAATTGAGTGAAATTCTGATGGGATAATGGTCACTCAGTCCAAATACATATCAGATCTGTTAGTCAAGTTTAACATGGCTGAATGTATAGCTGCTCCATTCCCTTTCCTTTCAGGGATCATCCTTGAAGAAGGAAAAAGCACACCTCCCATGGACTGCACTATTTATCGATAGCTGATTGGTAGCTTGTTGTACGTGACTCATTCTCGACCTAATATCTGTTATGTCGTGAATGCTATATCAAGATACATGTAGAAGCCCCATGATATTCATTGAAAGGAAGCCAAGAGGATCCTCCAGTACATTCATTCAGGGAACTAGGACCTACGACATTCACTATGCTGCAGACTTCGAGCTAGAGTTGGTTGGATACACAGATTCTGATTGGGCGGGTGATTCTATTGATCAGAATTCTACTTTCGGATATGTCTTCATGTTTGGTGGTGGCCCCATTTTTGGTCTAGAAAAAAGCAGGCTGCCATAGCATTGTCTTCAGTAGAGGTCAAGTATCGAGGAGCAATGAATGCTTGCATCTAAGCTGTTTGGTTGCAAGGCATTCTTTTAGAGTTTGATCTTGGTAGTACTTTGTCCACTGTCCTCTTTTGTGACAATAAAAGTGCTATTAATATATCCACATATCTAGTTTCTAGGAAGAGGACCAAGCATGTAGAGATACACATGCACTATATTAGGGAGCTAGTGCATGACGGGACAATCATTCTGCAATACTGCCCGAATGATGAGCAGATTGTAGACATATTCACCAAGAGCTTTTCAGAAAATAAGTTCACTTACCTCCATTCACTGTTGAGGGTGAGTTCATCATGGTGATCCAACTAATTTCAGTGTTCATCTTGAAGGGGGGGTTTTCCCATTGGGTTTTCCCTCTTTTCCTCACTTAGTTTGTTTTGAGTATTGTTTGAGTTTCAGTATTGTACAGGGTGACCTATGGCCTTTGTTGCCGGGGCCCTAGCATTCTTATGCACTTTATGTTTTCTACTTCTCCTGAGTATAGCTTAAGGGGGGGTGTTGGAGACATTTACCACCATACACACTCTTTTTGGTCAATTTGGCCTAGTTAAACCACTATCCTAAGTTTTATTGACTTAATTGATAGCAGAGGAGCACTGTATGACATCATCATGAGCACACCCATGCCTACCTTCAGTCAAGGAGGATAACTAATCCTTCTCCTTCATTCAGGGAGGCTAACTAGAGCACTCCAGGGGTGATTTGAGTGTCATAAATGAACTTAATTGATAACTGATGGTTACAATCAATTAAACAAAGCAGCAAAGGTGCCTCCTTTTATTAAATTGATTAGTTAATTAATATTTAATAAACTGGAGTCAACAGGGGTGCCTCCAACCACTTTTGATGGTCAGTTACACTTTAGTTAACCTCATTGGGATTCATTGGAGTCATTGATGCGCTACCACTTGTTGGTTACCTTGCAGTGGCATGCATCTAAGCTACTTTTAGTTATACTCAGTCATTTATTGCACTCCGACTTCAGTTAGGACTCAGTTGAGTCAATTGGGGTTTTGATTAGTGGTTAACTAGAGTGTTTATTGTGGCTTACATTCAGTTAAGCTAGACTCACTAATTCAATTCGAATGACCTCCTTGGGAATTTGAATTGTCTTGGAATTCATGCATCTGGCATGATCATTGTATTGTATCATCATTCTTTCATTTGATTATATAGAGCTGCTACTTCCATTGCAGCACCATTTTGCCAATTTTGTGCATATTTGTCTAAATTCTTTGTGAGACTGTGTTTTCAGTTCCTAGACCACAATGACAAATTAACACTGATAATGATGATGAGGAGGATGAGGATGAGGATGAGGATGATGATGACAACAATGAGGAACAATGTTGATGATGATGATGATAGGTTTAGTTGAAACTTTGCTTTGATTTTATTTCCAAGCATTTTCAATGGAATAATGATGATGATGACAAGGAGGATGATGATAATGATGATGATGAGGATGATGATGACGACGACGATGATGATGGTGAATAATGATGGTGAGGATGAGGATGAGGATGAGGATGAGGATGATTATGATGATGATAAGGATGGTGATGATGATGATGATGACAAACAATTTTGGTGATGATGATGATGGCAATGATGATGATGATGATGAGAAGGATGCTGATGAAGAGGATGATGATGATGATGATGACGATGAGGATGATTATGTTGATGACGACGACGATGAGGAGGAGGAGGATTATATGACTATGATGATGAACAATGATGGTGATGATGATGACGATGATGATCATGATCATGATCATGATGACTATTACTATGATGAGATTGATTATGATGATGATGATCATGATGATTGCAATTATGAGGATGATGATGTTGATGATGAAGATGATGATCAGGAGGAGGATGATGATGACTATGAAGATGACTATGAGGATGAATAATGATGGTGATGATGATGTTGATGATGAGCAATGATGATGACGATGATGCTGCTGCTGCTGATGATGATGATGATGATAAGGACGATTTCAATGACGATGATGAGGATGATGACTATGATGACGAGGATTAGGATGAGGATGATGATGAAGATGAAAATGATGAAGAAAAATGATGGTGATGATGATGAGGATGATGAGGATGAGGACAAGGATGATGATGATGACGAAAAAAAAGAGGAATAATGATGATGATGATGATGATAGGTTTAGTTGAAAGTTTCCTTTGATTTTATTTCCAAGCATTTGTAATGGAATGATGATGATGAGGAGGAGGAGGAGGATGACAATGATGATGATGATGAGGATGATGGCTATGATGATGACGAGGAGGAGGAGGAGGAGGAGGATGACGACAATGATGATGATGGTGAACAATGATGGTGATGATGACGATGATGATGAGGATGAGGATGATGATGATGATGATGACGATGATGATGATAACAATGATGATGATGACGATGCTGAACAATGTTGGCGATGATTAGGAGGAGGAGGAGGAGGAGGAGGATGGTGATGATGATGATGAACAATATTGGTGATGATGATGATGAGGATAATGACAATGATGGTGATGAGGATGATGACTATGATGATGAGGATGAGGATGATGATGACGATGATGATGATGATGACAATGATGATGAAAAATTATGGTGATGATGATGAGGATGAGGATGACGTTGACGATGATGATGATAGGTTTAGAATATATCATAGTGGTGATGATGATGATAGGTTTTAGACTATATTGTAAAAATAATCAAGATAATCATGAATACGAAGTTGTTGTTGAAGAAATTTAGTCATTAAATGAAATAAATGTTAGTGAGTAAATGCTCTAATTGTTAGACAGGGGTATGAGCGCGTTTAAGTTAACATGCGTGTCAATGCACACACATGGTCTTATACACGCTTGTGCATGATTAAAGGCACGTGTGTGCACCTGTTAGTAGGCAAAAAAAATAGAGTTCTAAATTCCCAAGAGTGCTACCTATTTTCATGGGTTTTCTTTTGTTGTTTGCGCATTTTGTGCTCCTCACCTGTGCAATTTGGCTCACAATTCATCACCAATATCTGATATATTGGATGGAATCTCACTCTTGGAATCTATCAAACATATTCAGTGGTCTTGGAAGTTAGTGGGAAGATTCACACTACAAGTTTTCATTGCAAGAAGAGATAATTTTGAATAGGCATGGTGAATTGTAAATAATTGTTTTAATTCACAAGTTTTCAAATCATTTCATTGATTTATGTTATATGATATGCCTACAACAATATACCTCTCATAGAAAACATTTAATTTCACAAGAATAAATCCCAACTTCACAT
This sequence comes from Pseudotsuga menziesii, assembly GCA_001517045.1. NCBI lineage: Eukaryota > Viridiplantae > Streptophyta > Pinopsida > Pinales > Pinaceae > Pseudotsuga > Pseudotsuga menziesii. Next base: position 105,634 of record LPNX010928947.1, on the reverse strand, counting down.
CTAAACAAGTCTCATATTCTCCATACAATATGAAGTATGCCATGTTAACTAATTTACATTTGCACATGAATATATTTTAATTTTACACAATGATGGCATAGATGAAGTTATATCTTGAGAGTCTTCAATTTAAAAAAGAACATTTGAAGTAATCATGGGAGAGGTTCCATATTGAACAGTTCACCAACTTGTCCATGCTCTCCTCTTCATGCTAGATTTATCATAACATGCCTTTGAGTTTGACAAGGATGCCTCTACCTCAATGATTTCTCCTTTTTTCAAGGGATTTGCAACCTCCTCATTTCACTCATATTATTTTGACTTACAATACTTTTTGAACAGAAAGGAAATCAAAATCCTATAGTTTTAATACCTGCAAACTTGACTATCTTTACTTGAAATGAAAATTTGGTCCAACATAAAGAGAAACCTTTAATCAACGATTATGTATCAATGCCAATAATTAGCATACTAACATATATTTAATTTATTTATTTATGTTGGAACATGTCATGTATCATGTATAATGGAATTAATACCTTATTTGTTGCTTCTTATGCAATGGTAGACCTCATAGTTTTGATAAAGAAACTTTTGGATATGGGCAACTCACGTAACAAATTATGAAAAACTAGAAGGAAATGCCCATTGAAAAGGAAAATGAGGTAAGAGAAAAGGCCAGGATGGTAGTGGAGAGAGTGAGACATGGTCCAGACATTTCCACTGATATTGCGTCTGATCCTAACAGAGTTGATGACATAAAAACCTCTACTTCAGAACCACAGGTGAAATGGTTGCATCCAACGGACCCAACTCAAGTTCCAAAATCAACACAGTCTCCAACCAACAATCCATCAATGAGCCATGTTGAAGCTATTGAAGACATAGGTGTATTGAGGGACGTTGAGTATCAAGCGTTGGACCTAGGAGCAATGATTAATTTGCAATCTCTTCCAGAAGACCAAAACCATGTCGAGCACACTCCCAATATGGACTGACATGTGCATGATTCATGACAACAAAGAATCCCTAGGATCCATAGATCATGTCCACCTTCCCTACCTCGACTGTCTACTACAAGAAAAAAGACTCCTAGATGCATCCATGTGGATGAAAGTTGTCTGTCAAGCCTTGAAGGTAAGTTGCCCAAATGCACTATCGATTGGCAAAGTAACAAATTAATGAAGGAATATTTTGAATCCAATGGCGATGCAAGTAAATGTCAATTATTACTATGTTTGTTAAAGTCAAATTGTTTAGTTGTTGTTAGGAGAATTATGGGCATAAAGATGGTTAAAATTTTAGATACTAACAATCATATTGTTAGAAATATCCAATCTACTTTTAATGTGATTGGGAGGATGTCCCGTACAAAATATATTTGTGTGGCTCATCGTGTGTTATTAGAAGCAGTTGTAAGAAAGTCCACATGGAAACATCACCTCCTTTCGCACACTTATCAGATACTTAAATTAAATAGAAAAATTGTTCAAAAGTACTCTGTTATAAGAGAAAATATGCAGACTCCAAGTGGAAAAGATTGTTGGGATTTTGTCGGCAGGTTGCCTCATCGAGATATGAAGCTAATTGATTCTGTCAAGGAATTAGTTCAAACATTTTGGCATGATCATACCAGACTTTCATCTAATCAAAGGGATGCGCTAAAGCTGAGAAAAGGTTCTACTGAATGTGAACCCCACGTCAAACACTTCCTTGACACAACACAGACTGAACTCTATGAGAGATTCAAGAATGAGCACACACAATGGAACCTGGGCCAAAGGTCATTTGAGAAATATAAACCATGGTATGTTTGTATATGCATTGATCGAAATACATGCTATTGTAGATACCATGTAGAACATGAATATTTTTTTGACACATATAAACATATATTTTGTGATTTGCATACTAACCTTGAGCAGGGCTGTAATGAATCTGTAATACCAACGAATGCATCGAGATATTTTATTGCCATCATCATGTGTCCAAGGCATGAAGGACAAAAATACTATGGAAATTCATGTCTATATGGGAATTTTTCCAGGTGCAGTGGGTTTGCTCTTTTGAACCATTGCATTCATGGAAGTGATGAGCATCAACTTGGCAATATGAGTGTGGAGATGCAGAGCTTCAAGTACGTAACCTATCAATCAGATAGTGCGAAGGAAAGTAAAAAGATTGCATTGGTAAAGTCATAGGTGCAAATGATTATTGCATGTTTTTCCTTTTACATGTTCAATTTCTACATATACATTCTTTGAAGTTCACATTCTAATACGACCCTGGTTTTCATGGCAATAGGTACGTGTATGTGATTTTTTGATGGAGTTCTACAAGAAAACTGAGCAGTATGTTCAACATGTGCATGTAGCACGATGGCAGGATGAGCAGTATAGAAAATGCAGGGACAACTTTCCCATTGGGACCATATTGTCAATTGTGGATTTTGCAGAAAACTACACCCTTCAGCCACAAAATGAAATTCAGAGTCAATACTACCATTCCGACCAAGTCAGCATCATGGTACATATTACGTATAGGCATGGCCTTGAGAGCAGCGTTAGCAACAAGATAATACAAAAGGAGACAAACTTTTACATAAGTGATGATAGATGCCATGATCTACATTATGTGCAACATTGTTTTTGAATTTTCTATGATCAACTAAAGGAGGAAGATATACAGATGGATCAGCATTGGATATGGTCAGATGGTTGTGCGAGCCAGTTCAAAAATTCTCAAGTCTTTCAATGGATGAGTATGTTACATAAGACTTATAATGTGTCACATATATGGAACTACTTTGAGACTGGGCACAGAAAAGGTGAGCATGATGGGGCCGGTGCATGCATCAAGACCACACTACGAAGGAAGGAAATGAGGTTTGCCAGAAACCCCCATATCAAAGATGCAGAATCCATAGTTCAATGGTGCTCAGCAACAATGTTAGACTGAACTTCAATGGTAAGAAGGCCAGTCAGGAATTTTTGGCATGTGGTTGACATAGATCGATCACGTTCCTATAGTTGCAGCACAATACAAGGAATAAGTGGATTTCATTCGGTTCAAAGCTCAAACAACCCACTATTTGAAATATGGATGCAAAAACTTGCTTGCTTTTGCAGCCCTTCTAGCAATGGTGAATGGGATGAATGTGAATGCATGGATTGGGTTGATGATTGGGATCATGTGTCACTTGCAGTAGACTCATGTCTAGTCAGTGAAACAACCCACTTAGAGGAGGGTCAGTCAGCTATTTCGGTAGACTATGACAATATCTCAAATCTTGTACAACCAGGACACATATATGCATTTGGTGCCCCGATAAACAATGAATGGGGAATGGATTACTGGTTGGGACGATGCATTCAAGGTAAACAAATATTGAATGGATCATTGATTGATGATCAAGGCAATGAATTCCCTATTGGCTCGATGGTGGTTGAGGGTGAATATCTTACACTAGATGGGAAATCAAGAAGAACTAATGGGCATGTATTCATGGATTACAGACCAGGCTCTATGGTCTATCACTTCACAAACTTGATTGTTGGCATGAACATCCATCTACAGACAATGTCAAGGAAGAAATCAACCAAGGTATGTTACTTCTTTCCTCATTCAGAGCACAAGAGATTGATGGAAGCAATTAGCAACAAAGAGGATCCAGTTGGCTATATTGAATGAGATTGGGTAATTGCGCTTACACTTCACTTGGATTCCAGTTCCATGAGTGATTGAAATTGATAGCCACTATTAAAAGACAAGACAATGGTGATTTATCAACTGATTATTAGTAGGGGGACAAGGCTTAGAGGGAAATTTCTAGGGTTGGTCATTTTGGCTGAATGTTGGGCAGCTAGGCCACGTTGGTCTGCATGCAGGCACCAGTTCAGGGCCTACTGTGGAGAATCATGGCTTCCATGGGGCCTGGAGATCCTGATTCAATGGGAAGAGAGACAGAAAAAGGAAGGGAGAAGGAGGATGATGGTGGGGATGGGGGTGGCAGGTATGCAGGAATCGGGTCAGGAAAGAAGTTTGGCCTAGGGGGATATTTTCCAAAGACCACCACTATTCCAAGGATTCAAGTCAAATCTAAGATGGTTAGAGGTAAGATCGAACTTTGGAAGGAGAAGGCCCTAATTGAGAAATTTGTGGGGATCTGGCCAAAGGAGAAAGATCTGGTTAAATGGATAAACAATGAATGGAACCCTAAAGGGCATTATGATCTACAACTGGGATCGAAGGGTTTCTTCACTATTATCTTTTTCAACCATGAATATAGAGATAGAGTCATGGAGGGAGGCCCATATTTTTTCTTCTTGGCTAGGTTATACCTTCGACCATGGAAGGAAAGGTTTAACCTAGAAACGGAAGACATGACGGTCGCCCCAGTATGGATTCGCCTTTTTATCACTTCCAGGTGAATACTAGGGTCTGGATACATTGAAGGACATAGGAAACACCCTTGGGGAATTCATAAAAGTAGAAGAACAAACTAAGGTCCAGAGGTATACCTCCCTTGCTCAAATCTGTGTCTATATGGACCTCTCCAAAGAACTCCTAGAAGAAATTAGTTTAAACTGGGAAGACGAGGAATGGATTCAGTCCATAGACTATGAGCAACTCCCCTTTCGGGGTCGACGCTGTCATGAATTAGGTCATCTTGGGAGGAATTGTCCCAAACTAAGCCCTAGGGTTGGAACGTCTGACCAAAGTCAGGAAAAGGAAATAGAAATGGATGGGTTCACACAAGTAAAAAATAGACGCAGAAGCAAAGGCAGTGGGAGACCCAATGCAAAAAAGGAGTAGGTGACAAAGGTGCAGAGATCCAGAAATTATTTTGAGGTGTTGGAGAGGGAGACTAAGGAAGGGGACATCACTAAAGAAAACCCTGTAGTAGATCAGCAGGAAGGATTGATCAAGGCCCCAGAGGAGGAGGATGTGTAGCATATGGACATGACTGAGGAGGAAGAAGGTGACGATATGGAATTAGGCGAGCTAGATCTGGATGCAATTGAGGAAGAATGTGGGAAGAAAGGACAGGGTTATGTCTCCCGATGCTAGATTGAACTCCTTCAGGAAGCAATCATAAGAAATGGTGCCCATGAGAGTCTGGGGATTGACCCAGATGCACAAAAAGGAAGTAAGAGGAAATCTTTGGAAGAGGAGTTAAGAAGGGGATGGAAGACAAAAAAGCAACGTATTGTTGCGGTAGGTGTTAGACTCATTGAATCTGGCCAATATCCAACAATCAAGGCGGCCTTTTTTGAATTTAATAACGTGTGTCAATGAAGCCCATATCTTGGAATATAAGGGGGTGTAGCAACCCCAGGAAGTGGAAAACCCTAAACACAAAAATCAGGTAGGAAAACCCAGATATTTTTTTCCTCCAAGAGACTAAATGTAGCCTTGAGGGCTTGGAGAAAATCAGGAACAAAATTTGGAAAGGCAGTCACCTAATGGCACTAGATGCTATTGGAAAAGCGGGTAGAGTTACAATTCTCTGGCAAGCAGGGTTTGTGGAGCTCTCTGAATGGTGAGAAAACAAGTTTTCTCTTATGGCATACTTTCACATCATTGAATCAGGAGTGAAGGGTTCACTAGGGAATGTTTATGGCCCCAGTGGCTTCCCTGAGAAGTAGACCTTCATTGAATTCCTCAACTAGCTCAAGAACCAAACTAAGGCTGGAAATTGGGTGATCGGAGGGGATTTCAACCTCATTTCCAACATAGGGGAAAGGAAGGGTGGTAGAAGAATTTTTGATAAATATCAAGAAGCCTTCTACGAGTTCTTGGCTCAAAGTCCCCTAGGGGACCTAGAGACGGGCACTGGGTGGTTCACCTGGAATAATAAGAGAAGGGGGAGCACCTAGTGTCATCTCGCCTTGATCGATTCTTGGTTTTAGAGAAAATTATTCATAGTACATGGGAAATTGTGGTTGATGTTCTCCTTGTAGTAGGCTCTGATCACTGGCCCATTTTCCTCTCCTGGGACTGGTCAAGTTACTCTATGGGCAAGTCGTTCTGATTTGAGAAGTCCTGGATGGAACATAAATACTTCAAGAACCATGTCAATCAATGGTGGTAGGAGTTGGTTCGCCCCCCCACCCCCCCAAGGAACAGTTATGTACCACTTTCAATAGAAACTCAAGGCCCTCAAAGCCAAAATATGCACATGGAACAGGGAGGAATTTGGGAATATCTTTGAGTAAAAAAAAAGGTTGTTAAGTAAGATGAACCTCATAAATAGAAAGGGCATGGAAGAAGGTTGGGATGAGGACAAGAAGGTCAAAGAGAAAGACCTTATGAGTCAAATTGAGGCAAGGGAAAGGCAGGAAGGAATATTCTGGAAACAAAAAACTAGGGTTAAGTGGTTGCATGAGGGAGAGAGAAATACCAAGTTTTTCCATAATTCGATGATTCAGAATAGGAATAGTTCTAGAATTTGGAAGCTGAAGAAAAGGGATGGCAGTAGAGTGGAAACCAAAAGGGAGATAGAGGCAAATCTCACGCAGCATTTTACAGAGATTCTCCACGAGGATGGAAGGGATAGAGGTAGGTATATAGGACAAATCACATGCCTAATCCCAAGGGAAGTCACTACAGAAAAAAATTATATGCTGACCAAACCGGTGGTGATGCAGGAGGTAGAGGAATTAGTCAATCAAATGGCCCTAGGGAAAGCTCCAGGCCTGGATGGATTCACCTCCAATTTATTCCACTACTTCTGGGATCTCATCAAAGAGGAGGTCCTTAAGATCGTGGAGGAATATAGAAATAAGAAGGGAGTCCTCGAATCCTTTAATGCAACCTTCCTAACCCTAATCCCCAAGGAGGTAGGGGCGGACACTCCAGACAAATTTCGACCAATACATTAGAGGAAATTTGGGGTCTAAAATGGGCCTTATAAGAAAACACACCAACAATAAATTTTGTGAGTTGGAATTCAAGAACTAATAGAATTTCAATAAAACGAGTCAACCATAATGGTTGAATTGACATATTTGTCATAAAAGAAAACTACTTTTTTTGTTCATATTTTCAACATATCTTCCTATGTTTTTACTCAATTTTCAAGCGGGGGAGCTCGTTGGATGTGGAATTTAATTACAAATTCCACATCCAATGAGTACCCACACTGCGTACTTTTGACAGACCCCACTACCCCAAAAACAAGACATACCTGAAAAAACATGATGATGATGTCATCATCATATTTTTTCAGGTATTTCTTGTTTTTGGGGTAGTGGGGTCTGTCAAAAGTATGCAGTGTGGGTACTCGTTGGATGAAAAATTAAATTCTGCATCCAACGAGCTCTCCTGATCATAATTTGAGTAAAAACACACGGAGATATGTCGAAAATACGAACAAAAAAAGTAGTTTTTTTCATTCCTCCTCCAAAATTAATAACTATTATTTTATTATTTTCCTTAGGAGGCCCATTTTAGACCTCAATTTTCCCCTAATGGATTTATGTAATTTCATCTACAAAATTATCTCCAAGGTAATTGCTAACTATCTAAAACCTCTCCGTCCCAAGCTTATCAGCCCTGAGCAATTAGGGTTTGTGGAAGGAAGACAGATTCTGGATGGGGTCATTCTTGTTCATGAGGGGCTCTACTTGCTCAAAATCATGAGGAAACCAAGTCTGATGATCAAGATAGATATAGCAAAGGCTTATGACAAATTGAATTAGCAGTTTATGGGGAAAATGTTGGAGGCCTATGGATTTTGTCAGGGCTGGGTGGAATGGCTCATGGGCCTAGTCACAACCCCCTTCTTCAACATCCTCCTTAAGGGATCGCTAACTAGTAATTTCCAGCCAACTCATGGTATCAGAATAGGTGATCATTTGTCCCCTTTCCTCTTCATACTTATGGCTGAAGGCTTGAGCCACCTTATCATGTCACAGACGGAGAGAGGAGAACTCAGAGGGTTAAAAGTCCATGATGGAATGACACCTCAGACTCATCAGCAATTTGTAGATGATACCAAGCTCATGGGGCACCCTTCAGTCCAAGAAGCAAAAATATTCAAAAAAATCCTGAACCTCTTTGCTAAGGCCTCAAGCTCGGATGTCAACCCAAACAAATCACAGGTCTTTTTTGTGAACACCACCCCAGCCACTCATAGGAGCATCATTCGAATCCTGGGTTTCTCGAAAGGATATTTGCCATCCAAGTATCTGGGAATACCCCTCAAGGTGGGGAGGCTATAGAAAACGTCCTAGCATGAATTCCTTGATAGAATGAAGCAGAAGCTCTCAAGTTGGGTACTTTGACCCTTAAAATTCCCCAGTAGGTTGATCTTGGTTAAAAATGTCATGCAGGCTATGCCCATCTACCTATTGTTGATTCTCTCAACTCCTAAGTATATCCTCAAGGAAATCCGAAGTCTGCAACGAAACTTTTTGTGGGGTCGTAGAGAGGCAAAAGCTAAATTTTCCCTAGTCTGTTGGGAAGATATCTGTCGCCCAAAAGAGCAGGGAGGATTGGGGCTTAGAGACCCTAAAGTTATGACTGAGATCCAGGGAGCAAAAGTCTGGTGGTGATGGGTAAATCATTTGTCTGATCCTTGGGCCAAGATATGGAACATTAAATATGCTCATGGCAGGCCCATCCATCAACTAATTAGGTTCAACGAGGTACTGAGCGAGTCCCCCATATGGGTGAAATCACTAACTGGTAGGAATACTGTTCAATATCATAGCTTCTGGGAGATCAGGGAAGGTAGCAGTGCCAAATTATAGGATGACTCATGGAATCAGCTTCCCATCCTTGGGAGAGATCCGAGATGGATTCATATTAAGGAGAAGGCCATCAAGGAGGGAAAGGTTCAGGTGAACCAATCTTGGGTGATCAGAAATTTAGAAGATCAAAGACAATTGGAGTTTCAGGAAAAACCTGAGCTTACAAGTGCGGATGATAAGGAGGCTTTCCAGGAAGAAATGCTCAAAAACTTCATTAAGATTAAGCAAGGCCCAGATATATTGAGGTGGGGATATACAGATAGGGGTTCCTTTATCATAAAGGAAGCTTACAATATCATACTGGGTAACCATGTGGAGGATGATGGAATATGGAAGAAGATATGGACTTCGAATCTCTAGCCCAAGGTAGTTCTTTTTGTGTGGCTGGTTGTCAAAGGAAGGATCCTGACCTGTGAAAACCTGAGACGGCGTGGGGTGTAGGGACCCTCTCAATGATGTCTATGCTATCAAGAGGAGGAATCCATGGGTCACCTCCTAGATAAGTGCACATTCACAGCTTCCATATGGGACAAAGGGGTGATGGGGTTCAGAAGAAGTGATAGGATGTGTGGCCAAGATGCCCAAACCTTGAAAGAGTGGCACCCAAAATCCTTTAAGAACTCAATCATCAGAACTATGTGGGACGCATTCCCAGGTATGGCCATGTGGTGTCTATGGAAAGAAAAAAACGCTAGGATCTTCAAGGATCAATGCAGAGATATGGAGACGGTGTGGAAGGTAGTGAAGGAAAACCTGCTATCATCCTTCCAGAGCATGCAATGGCATGATTAGGATAAGGTAATCCCCACTGAAGAATCTCATATTACTGTGAATTGGGGACTCGATAGCTCTTAGATGGCTGGCCTGCGAAGACATGACACGATATGCAAGCCATCCAGCCATACCTTCTGGTACGCCCCTCCCCCTCATGATTTTAAGATTAACTTCAATGGAGCCTCTAAGGGAAATCCTGGGCCTTCGGGATATGGAGGACTATGTCATGACCATGCTGGATAGATTATGACTGTTTTTTTCGGAGCAATTGGTATGGACACTAATAACTAAGCCAAATTAGATGGCATGATACGTGGTTTTGAAGTTTTGATTAGAGGTGGCTGCTTCCCTGTGATCATCGAGGGAGACTCGAGCATCCTTATCCAGATGGCCGAATGAATGGTGAGTGGACAGGCCTGCGAAAAGGTATCCTCCAGTTGGTGCCTTACCAGTAGGTTAGAATACCTTTGCACCCTCCTCCTTACTCACATGGTGGTCTCCTTCAGCCATATCGGATGTGAGGCCAACAAAGCAGCTGACTTTCTAGCCAACGCTGGCATGGAAGGTGAACCAGGTTTTCGATATGACCAACTAGAGGCATTTGGGGGAGAAGAATGGGCCCAAAATTGCAGACAAGTGGCCTCCAGGGACCTGGATAGTAGGAAACTGATGGCTCATCCGAATGATGGTGGAACAGATGGGGACAGGAGGCGCGAGAATGCCTAGACTAGACCCTCCTAAATGCTCTGTGGGAGATGCAGGTTGAATTATTGAATCAGATGGTGGTTGTCCTTCACTATCATTATGGTTTATGCTGCAAAGAATGACAATATGGGAAAAATGAGCCAAGATCGTTGGCAGGATTGGGTTTGTAATTTCCATAGGAGAGATGTAGCAGGCGAAGGTATGATGGATCTTGTTATCATGATCATCCTGACACGAGCAACGTACATGAATGGGAATGCTCTCACACTTCCCCCATCCTCTTATTCAGGGAAGGCTTGGTCTTTCACCACCCTTCAACGTTGTAAAGTTTTTTGGCTTCATAGTTGTGCCTTCTCTCTGGTTTTCCCTTTGGTTTCTGTTATTCAGGGTGTGTTTTAGCTCTGCTCCCAACTTCTGTTCCGCATTCCCTTCCCCTGTGGTCATTTAAAATGTATTCAAGCTCTGGAGAAGCTTCTGCTCACCCAAACTGCAAGGGCAAGGGTATCTTGAGGCAGAATCGTCAAGAAACCAGGGTTCAACTTCAAGCCCAGGAGGCTGTAGAATTTTTTAAGGAGAATGTCCCGCTCAACATTCGTCTAGAGGTCGACAAGGTGGTTGGAGATTTTGGGAAGAGGTGAAGATCATGCCAAAGGAATTCCTGCATGAGGAAGTAGCGGACTGGGTCCTTGACCCAGGCACCATGGTAGGTAGAGCCTCTTCTTACGATCATTTCCTGATGTTATACTGGATGACCATGCGATTAGTGGGACATTCCTCAATGGTGAGAGAATCCAAGTGTGAAGGGGATGAGGAACCAGTGAAGTTTTGGAAGGAACATTATAGTGAGTGTCACCCCATGCACTAGAATATTGATGTAATCGCAACCAATCTAGGCTACCCTTTTTATCCTACTGGACGAGGACCAATGGAGTTTGCTCGACCATGGGCGAAGGGTAGTCGATGCGAAAAATCACGCAGGGGAGAACATGCAGGAAACCAGAGCGAAGCTGGCCCCTAGAATGCCACTACTATTTTGATCCTAACTGTATGTCCTATCTTGGGCGTCTCCCCTCCAGACCCGATTTGAATTTTCCTTTTTTTTTCTTTGTTTCTAGTAATGTTGGCTCTAGCTTTATTAAGGGGCTGCTTGATGTAGGCCAGCAGTAGATGTTTTGATGAACAATCAGTTTATGGGGTTTTTAGGACTCACTAGGCTAGCTAGAGTCTGTGAAATTTTGTGGGAAGGGAACTTCTTTAATTTGATAGGAAAATGTGTGATGGGGGTGTGTAGAGGGCTTGGGAAGACTCTGTATTCTTTTTGGGAAGAAAGAATAGGTCTGGTACCGGATGGCGTCAAGGACACTAAAAAATTTTGACTGTTAAAGATTCGATATATTATATGTAATGTTGCTTCTGTAAAGTAATACAATGTTTTATTTACAGGAAAAAAAAGACAAGACGATCATGATAACTTACTTCGCTTTCTATGTGAACTCTGCAAAAGCCTTTCCCTTTCCATCTATATTGATGTCATGTCTAAATATATAGCATGTATAATTACTTATTACCAAGTATGATATGTTTTATGCCACATCTTGGTAATAAGTATTTATACATGCTATATATTCATACATGACATCAATATAGATGGAAAGGAAAAGTATTTTGTAGAGTTCACATAGAAAGTAGAGTAAGTTATCATGATCGTCTTGTCTTTGTAATAGTAGCTGTCAATTTCAACCACTCATGGTCGTCTTGTCTTTTAATATATTTTGACATGTTAGCTTGCACAAGCACATGATTCTCTACATTTGACTATGCAAGAATACAAATATTCCACTAAAGCTATGAAAGAATACAAATTTTCGTCATTTGCATTCTCAATTCCTTCTGTTCTTTTTAATTAAAGATTGAATTATTTGAATGTAACTTTCAAGTGAAAATGTTTGATGCATGTATCTTCAATAGATACCCTTCACTAGTTTAATCTTTCACCCATGTTTCTCTTACCTTTGCTACAGGAGTTTAAACATCATGTACTTCATAGGTTTGCTAACTCTGCACTTTATATTGTTCTCTACATGTCCTGCTTGGTAAACCACTATCTTTGCAACTTTCTCTCCAATTTGTGTTGCATCGCACTACTATTCAAAAAATAATTGCTCTAATATTGTGAAATGGTATTTGACTTGTGCATTATGCTTTCATCTCTAAATTTTAATTGCTATTCTAGTAAGTTTTTATCCTTCTTCTATTTGAGTCAATAATTAGAATTTAATGAGAAAGCAGAAGGTATAACACAGAGCAAGGTCGAGAATTAGCATCTCATCCTGGACCGAGAGTGACCAAGTGTCTTTGAATGACTTTTTCATGCGACTTGCAGCTCGACATAACTCAGTAGTCGAAGTTCAGATTGACAAGTTGTCGACTCTGTTGGTCTCATGGCATGCCATTACCTCTAGAGGACCCTCCCCACCACGTTTTCATGGCCCAGTGACTCCACTTTGCATCGGTTTCGTAAACTAGGGTTTTGCTCAGTTTCCTTCAATGCAACTCTCACACTGGTGGGTCAACTCTAAAAAACCCTCCTCCATCCTAGTCTTAGTGGTGTTCCCATGTCGGCATTGGCCATACACACCTGTCAGAGCCAACAGCATGCAATCTTGCTGCTCCATTTGGTTTTTCGCTCCCAAACCGAGAGTGACCAAGTGTCCCTGAATGGAATTTTCACGCGACTTACAACTCGACATAACTCAACAAACGTAGGTTGGATCGATGAGACATCAACTCTGTTGGTCTACTGGCATGTCATTAGTTAATAAGGTAAGCTGCCTAATTCTGCCTGCCCGGTCATTTCAAGAAAGCTAGTTGTGGGTATCCAAAATCCCTCATCGTTGTAGGCGGCTGTCGTTCTAAGCCAAGTCGCGAAGCAAGGTCTGTCTATAAATAGTTATAATACATCTAAGGAAAGTCCCTCCCCAGGTAGGTCTATAGTAGTTGTTGTTTTTCATGGATTCCCATTTTCCCACTAGAAGAGAGAGAAATGCCCCCATCGTTACCACCAGACTACAAGAGAGGCCACAGGTTACCCACCTCTGGTGAGCCCTCTCCACCACGTTTTCATGGGCTAATTACTTCGTTGTGCATTGGTTTCATAAACTAGGGTTTCTCTCAGTTTCCTTCATTGCAACGCTTGCACTAGTGGGTCAAATCTGAAAAGCCCTCCTCCATCCCAGTCTTGGTGGTGTTCCCATGTTGGCATTGGCCATACACACCTGTCAAATTCAACGGCATGCAATCTTGCTACTGTGTTTGGTTTTTTGCTCCCAGACCGAGAGTGACCAAGTGTCCTTCAATGACATTTTCATGTGACTTGCAACTCGACATACACTAGTACAAAATGAGGAATTAGCTACTAGGTGACTAAAAATTCTAGTCACCACAGGTTTTCCAAGTGATTTACTACTAAATATGAGCAATTTTGATTGACTCAACTATAAATGACTAAAAATTAATGACTAATTTAGTCACCAGTTAACAAATATGACTAGATAATAAGTGACAGAGTTAAAATGACTAAAATAAATGACTAATTTAGTCACGACATAAAAAATGACTAGCTAGAAGAATATGAATTAGTCATTTATGTTAGTCATTTTTAATTGTGTCATGGAAAATTGTAAATTTGGCAATGAAGTGTAATTTTTGTAAGTTGTCTACCTTCTATTAGTAATATTAGTGCCATGCACCTCGATCTTCATAGATCCAACAAAGCAATTGCATGAACTTTTAGCCTTATGGGGGCTTTTGTGGTTCGCAAAAAAAAAAAATTCTCTAGCTTTCTATTTTTGGCGAATCAAAGGTCATGATAATTGATTGGGCCAGAGGTCTCACCAAGTTGCAGTCACTGAGTTATATATGATTGCTGGTTGAAAAGGATTGGGCTCCTAAAGAATTGTTTTCTTTCTTTATCCTTCAGGCACGTACCTGTATAGGGAGCTCAATTCTGACGCAGACCTACTGTGTTGAATACTTAGGCTAAAAGGGCTAGATTTACAAGTAATTTGTCTAAATCTAAGAAGATGCTTGAAGACACATCTAAGAAGAGTAAATGGAATTGGAATCCAGGCAATTCTAAACATGGTGATGAGATTGGTGTCGGTGGATAGAAATTGAAACTGACAAATATTGGTATTGAGCTTCACGTTGGGTCTCCACTGCCTTCAGAATGGCATCATTAATGTTTAGACCTTCAGGTTTGTTCTGTGTTTTTCTTGATTATTTATTGTGTTTTTTTTCTATTCATGTTTTTTTTCTTTGTTGTGGATGTGGTGGAGATGAAATGGCTAGATCATAATTCCCTTACAGTAACAGAGGAATGCTACACCTGTAGATGCACTATAATAGGCCATAAGGATCAAATCTATTATTGGATATCCTGTGATTTTCACAAGTTGCAGCCCCGAAAATAGGTCAAACCTGCCCAGGTTCATAATAATATTGCTATGTTTAAAGATAAAACTTAGGAACTAGCAATTCAAGGGTTGGTAGACCAAAAATGTTGTGTACAGGATTTCAAACTAAAGGTTATAATATCTAAGAATTTCCTCGCTTCAAGGTTCAAGGGAGCGACCTGGACTCTTTATTTTCCCTACGGGACCCCTTACAGAAACACTTACGAGAGGAGTTGTGCAAGTCTTTACCTGCTGTTGCACCTCTTTTTTTGTAGTAAAGTATAATGCTTTCCCAAATACGTCTAAAACTGCGTAATCTGCTTAATATTGTTATATTTGTAAGATTCATGAGCAACCCCCAGGAATTTTAAGACTCATTGATTAAATTTGGGGATTACAACAATCTCATACGGAAATAAGCTTTCCATTACTCGAAGAATCCAACCTTTTAACAGACTAATTCAGAATATTTTTTTTTTTCAGAAAGAAAAAAGCATGTCCTTGTTATTCTTAGAAGAATCAAAGGTCATCAGTACAATCATCCCATAAGCGGGTTACATACCAAAACATCCCACAAGAGTTCTGCCGGGGGGGAAGGCATAACAACAATAAAGAAAGATCCCATCAGAAAACTGTCTCATCATAAAGTGAGGACTGTCTTCTCATCCACATCTACTGAGTGCCAAAGGGCTCAACATCATTCTAAAAGTGAGCACTCTTTCAATCATAACATATATGAGGGAAATGAAAAAATCCCTTTATCATGCTCAGAAGAGCTGAAAAGTGTCCTGAGAAATCAAATGGTTCTCAAAATATTCCTTAACACTGCCTTTACCCTGAGGAAAAGAGAGTGCAGATTTAGAGAGACGGTCAGCCATCCTATTGTGCTCTCGGTAAATGTGAGTGAAAGACAAGTCCTGAAATCTAGAAATTAGCTTTTTTGTCTCCCTACACCAATGAACCAGATTAGGTGGGGAGAGAGCAGTCAATCCCATCGCCCAATTGATGATTACTTGAGAATCACCATATACATGGGATAGGGGGATCCCCATCATTTGGGAAGAGAGAAGAAGTGCCCATAAGCTGAGCAATTCCGCTTTGGTGTTAGTGCCATATCCGACCCCCAACAAGAACTTTAAGTAGTGGGAGTCATTTAAATATAAGCAGAAACCTACACCAGCAGTCATACAGTTTGATGCACCATCAATGAACCCGAAGGGAAAAACCTTGCAGGGGGGCTTCCCCAAAATTCTGCTTCTTGTTTTTTCAGTAACAATCAGAGGAGGGAGAACTTGTACAGAAGTAATAATTTTCTGAACAATACTGAAGATGTTCCTTCGTTTCCCCTCGAAAATTGCCTGGTTGCGCAGCTTCCAAATAATCCACATCATATGAAAGGGAAGCATAAAGAGGTGCGAGCTTCTTGATAGTTTCCCAAACCAACCATTTAACATGTCCCCAAGAGAAACATATGGTGAGCAATATGGGAAGTTGAAATGATTACACACATGTTCAGCCACTATTTTCCAAATAGTGCAGATGGAGAAGAGGTGCTCGACTGTCTCCTCATCTGCACAGTAAAGAACACAAATACCTGGTCCCGATTTACCTCTTTTCTGTAAATTCTCCCAAGTGAGGATTCTGTTCTGGAGAGCTAACTAGATAAAACATGATATTTTATTTAGAAGGGCCTTGTTCCATAGATGGGAATTGACAGGATTTGTAGCCGGAGGCGAGGAATATCTAACAATACAATCATATGTGTTCCTGGCAGAAATGGAGCCCAATTTTTTGTTGCAAACCCATACAAGGTCATCAGGACGATCAGTGAGGTGAATACCAGCTCCAAATAATCCCTCAACATATTTAGTCCAAATTGATTTGAAAGTGCCTCCAAGATCAAGATCATCGGCGGTGAACCAGTAGTTCTGTGCATTTATAAGAGAGTTATGTGCCTGAGAGAGAGTGCATATATTCAAATCCTCCAGGTAAGATCTTAGATCCTCAGGGAGAATAAAGGAGGAGTGTGAACCCACGATCAGGTCGATTCCAAATAGAATATTGTCACCATTACCCACTTGCCAAGCCATATGAGTACCCATCCAAGGGAGGGTATGTATGAACCCTCTCCACATAACTGAGACATTGCGAGTGCTGAAGCGTTTATATCTGAGCCAGTCAGCCACTGAGGGGATTTTTATATATTTGAACTGCAGAACTTGATACCATAACACTACTACATTTCGATCCAAAATCCGACAGAAAAATTCAACGGCGCGTGGATTTCTCTTTTTAAACTTACCAAAAATCACTAGGATAATTTTTTTTTTTGTAAATGTGGCCACAATCCTCGGTGAAGCGATGACTATTCTCATAACCGTTGGTTAAGCGACAGCGTGTTAGTAAGCGTCGCTTAAGCGACGACACCTTTAATTGGTCTGTGGATTTTTGGTTTTGAAGTGATGATGTGGTTGAGGAAGAAGTGGGTGGTTGTAAGAGAAGTGTTGACAAATGTTAACATTGCTTAAACCATTTGATAAATTAGGTAACGACCAATAATCTACTTGTGGTCACAATTGGATATAGGGTGACATTCCATAACGTTGATCCCTTAGTTGCAAAAAATGTTAATAATGATAATGGGATATGGAGGAGCAGATTGTGCTTAGGTTTTAGGGGTGAGAATTTGACAATTATTGCATAGATTAATCTCATGAATGTAGTGATGTGAAAAGAAATCCAACAAATATCCCACATAAAGGATCTTTTGGGTGATGGCCATTCTTGATAAATGGTCATTGTAAGCATCCCATGAAATCTATTGAGAACTTGTTTGACCTCTTTCTGAGTTAGGAATTGACATACTATGTTGTCAACTCCTCATTGATACATGTTGCATTTAAGGAGGAGGTAACAAGGACACCAATGATGAATGTCTTGATGGTCATCTTGAGAGAGATGTGGATCAAAGCTCAGTGTGTAAAGGTAGTTCAAGATAATGTCATAACATGGGTTGTTTGATGCTATAACAAAAATATGCCTGTCAAGAGCAATACTATTGAGTGGTCATTGGATTACATGGGTAGGGAAGTCAGTGATGAAATCGATGAGGGACAAAGATTTCTTATGTTTACATGTATAAAATTTAAGTTCAAATTCTTGGAGAAAGGATATCCAATGAGAAAATTTTCCTTTAATGAGCTAACATCCCAAGATACACTTCATGCAATTTGAATTGGTCATGATATTGATGTGGTGAAGAACGATATAGTAGTGGATATTATGTATTGAATGAGCCATGATCAATGCCATCTTCTTTTCATGCTTTTTATTTTTATTCTAGTCCTCCAATAATTTCTTGTGATAATAAAATACATGCTTGCAATCATCCTCCCTATATTAAATTAACAAATTAATAAAATTTGTAACTAAGCTTGTTTGACATAACTTGGTAATCCACCCAAAATAGTGAATATCTCGTTCATATGAGACATGTTAACACTCTATATAATGTAACACCCATAATATTTTTTTATGCTACTCCCACCATTACCATAATTTTTAGATACCAGACCTCCACCTTGAGTTTCATCATATCATCGATAATGACATAAAAAGTAAAGTGATGTTTCATCTAAGTTAATGCCATGAAAGATAAAGTAATGTTTCAACTAAGCTACCCATCCTAAGGAGTTAAAACCATCAAAACTTAATCCACTTCAAAATTAAAACATAAATGAACTTAAATCCATCTTAATCATATCTTATCCCATAAACATCCCATTTTTTATAACAAAAGCAAATAATATATACAAATGAAGACACGAACACGAATCTCGTTCCTAAATAGCCCTCAAGCTTTATATGTTTATATAGTTGTCCATATAAATGGAAGAAAAATATCTAAATCTTGTCGAAACACAAACCACCCGACTCCTGCTATCTTATCCCTTTTACACCTTATCCTCTCAGTGTCGCGGTACAAAGGTGTGTGTTTTATGAGCCTTGGAGATGATTTTCAAAGGCATAGTCATATTTGGACTGTGGATTTTTGGTTTTGAAGTTTTTAGGTAAAAGTGAAATTGATGAGAATTAGACACTATTCGATGAAGTTATAGGATCCTTTTGCAGTTTTAGAATTTTTGCAAGGTTTTAGGGCAGGTTTTTTTGAGGTTTTTGTGAAGATGGCAGCTTTTCAATGGCGACTACCCAAGTGCTGCCTTCATTAGAAGCAACAGTAGTAATAGCTTTAGGAGGAGGTTCAGCATGTCTGAAGGCTCCTTGTTCAAGGATTCCTATGATGGCCTTGCCAACGGCTGCCCCTTGTCATTCACGGATATCCCATGCCCACCATGGGATTTCTTGTTTGACCCCTATTTTGGGCAGGAGGCAGGTCCCAAGAATTAGATCATTGGCACAGGATTCACTAGTGGCGGCAGAAGTGGTAGAGGAGGCACAGGATATTCCTTTGGTGCAAGTAGAAGAAGAAGTGGAGGATCCCCCCTGCATCAGGAGTTTCAGAAGGAAAAGAATCGGAAGAGCAATTGGGGAGAATTCAAGCGGTTCAGGAGGAAGAATCAGATGTAGCAATTGGTACAGAGAGCAAAGCAGAGCAGGAGACAGTTGAAGACTAGGACTATCCTCCTCTTCCTGAGGGCTCTAAACTATATGTGGGTAATATCCCCTTTGACGTTGACAGTGAAGGGCTTGCCAAAATGTTCGACGAGAGTGGGGTTGTCGAGATGGTAGAGGTATTATCCAGTTACCTTTTCATTATTACAAATTTGGGTTTTGGAATGTATGTGCCTTTGTGTGTGTCTGTCAAGTGTTTTGATGCCGAATTTTAATTGGCGAATATCAGGGCTCGAAAATAACACAATGCTTATTAGACATCTTTGTTTTTACTATGCTTTGGGAGGTCTAGACTAACCACCTGTGAATTTTCAAGCAGCTTATGATTTTCTTACAATCCTCAAGAGAGAGTACGTGGATTAGAAAACCAGGCTAGGCAGACTGTGAATTAGCCCTTTTTATTGGTCCACCTATGACATCAGAGTCACTCTTCTGTGTAAATGAAATTATTTTTTTCAAAATTGATTCTTAGAATTAAGAATATGAACATCTCCCGCACAAAGACTTTGCTATGCTTGCTTAGCGAATTAACCCCTAAATGCAACCACCTACGGCTTCAGTGCTTATGTTGTGTGTTAAAATCAAATTTCTCATTTCAATTGGAAATCATGACAACCCAACCCTTTGACAATTTTTTCAAAATAAACACCGTGCTCATTAGGCATCAATATTTTCTCAGTGCCTTTGGGGGTCTACTCTGGTCACATCTAACTTTTCAATCATCATTGTCTAGCTACTGATGATTTTTCTCGTAACAAATCTCTTTGCGTATGAAGGAGACAAAATACTAGGATTAGAAAAACTAGGTTAGGAAGACTTGGTGAATTAGTCCTTCATTGATTTACCTAAGGCATTAGAGTCATTTCTCTGTATAAATGAAATCATTTATTTTCAAAATATGTTGTTCACAGTTAGAAGATGAACATCCCCACACAAATTATTAGGCAATGCTTGCTTAGTGAATTAGGCCTGAAATGCATTTACCTATTGTTTGTTTCAGAGCCTTTGTTGTGTGTGTAAATGAAATTTCTTGGTTCAGTTGGAAATCATGACAATTGCCTTGCAAATTTCTCAAAATCACCCTATGCTTATTAGGCATATACATTCTCATCATGCCTTTTGGAGGTCCACATTGGCCACTTGTGAATTTTCAATTATCATGGTCTAGCTGCTCATGATTTTCCTCATAGCAATTCTGTGTGTGTGAGTGAGATAATATACTAGGATTAAGAAAAAAATAGGCTAGGCAGACTTGGTGAAAGCCTATTGCATCAGATTCATTTCTCTGCCTAATGAAATCACTTATTTTCAAAATTTGTTGTTTATAATTAGAAAATGAACACGACAGAAACTGTTAGGCAATGCGCGCATAGTGAATTAGCCCTTGAATGCATCCAGCTATGGTTTCAGAGGCTATGTTGTGTGTGTTAATAAAAATGCATCCGCTTACGGTTTCATAGACAATGTTGTGATAAGATAATTGTATTAATGTTCACTGAATGAACACAAAAGTAGGTCATTGAGACTAGAGGATACAATGATACATCCAACAAGAGTGGGAGTGTGAAAGCATCTCCTGCAGAATGCTGAAAGCAATTGGAAATGACAACGGTCTGGAAAATTGATTTGCAATAGAGTTCATATATTGATTATGTTCTTGAGCTAAAAAAGCTCAGTGCTTCAGCACAAGCCCATGCTTTTTCGGCACCCATGTTCTCACCATGGCTTAGGGGGCCACACCAGCTACTTATGTAATATGAACTTAGTTCACAAGCCAAAACCTACCCCTTTTGACAATACTTGTTTCCGCTGTTTAGAAAAATGCAGTGTTCCACCAAGTTTCCGGGACGTGGGAGAGGGCTTCGAGGCCCCTAACATAAGGGGGTCGGTTTCTAAAATTAGAAAAAATTAGGAAAA
>LPNX010928947.1:48705-74098 GCA_001517045.1 Pseudotsuga menziesii | reverse complement strand
GTCCAGTCTATCAGTCTATACTCTATAGTGTCCAGAGTATGCCCTTGGGCCTTATTGATTCCTATTATCTAATAGCTTTGTACTTTGTTCCAGACCTGTTCCATGAGAGCCTCTTTGCATCTAAGCATATCTTCCCTATTCTTTAAAAGAAGAATTAGATTCCATGAGTACTCCCAAAATTTTCTAATTATGTACTTCAAATTTTGAAGGCATGTTATTAAATTAGATATTTCCCCTTGACAATATTATTACAGATAGTCAGAGATACATTTTGATTTCATCATTTTTATGTGAGTTTTGAATTTTCCTATCTGCTTTTACATTTTAATGGCCATGCATGAATTGATCTTGTGCTGCAGACAAGTTTAAGTTTAACTGTCTAATTCTTAAAAAATTTCAAGCATGTTTGCATAATTGGCTTCATATTTCATTACAGTACAAGAAGAGTTTGCTTTGACAGTGCCCTAGTTTTACTCAAATGGCCTAGTTTTACTCAGATGATTGAAATTTTATGCTTATCTGATAATGTCTATAAAATCTGATGACCCCCCAGGCACAAGAGAATGCAAAGATGCACTAAACAAAGGCCTAAAATCAGTGATGCTAATGATGTGTCTGGAGGGATTTTGGAGAAGTTCCCAAAGCACCTGAATGCTGTTCCTCCTAGAGTTCTCAGTGGTTCATTATTAGGTGTTACTGCTGAGACATATAATACTGATACACAGTTGTGGATAAAGCACGTGAAAGGCTACAAAAGAATGAACAAATATATTGGGGAGAGTAGATATCGCAAGGTTATGTACATGAATGCAGGTCTTGGTGGCTTTGTAGCAGCACTTACATCCGACAAAGTTTGGGTTATGAATGTTGTCCCAACCATTGCAAAAAAGAATACACTTGGTGTGATATATGAAAGAGGCCTTATTGGAATATATCCTGACTGGTATGGTTACCCTTCATTTCTCTTTTAATTTTTGTTATAGAAATATAACCTATAGTTGGAGGACCACAATTCACAACAATATACATGCATAGGTAGAAGACTAGGTTTCCACTCTCATCCCATTTTGGGAAAAGGATTATAGGAACAAACTGCATCTAATATGTAATATAACATGTAAAAACTCTGGTTTTTGCATCCTTTTACCTTTTTAATGGCCCTAGTGAAGCACAGTAGATTGACAAACAAGATGCTCACCCAATTGAAATCATGCCATGTGTCTACTACACGATGTGCCAATAGATTCCATTCTATTTTAAAATGAGAGGATCCCTCCTCTCCATATAACATAAAAATCATGGTTTTCATAAACCGATATGGGTATATCAAGTATTGTGTAGAATACATCCAATTATTCTTTTCTAAGAAGGCCTTATATTCAGTCCACCAATCTTTCAATTTTTTTACTAGATTGAATTCCTTGGCTCTGTACTCATCTAGAAATGTTTTGTTCAATAGCACTTGAATTTTCTTCAGCTTGAACATTATTTTGAATGAATAGGGTTGTAAATAAGCTATGGAAACCCTACCTTCACTTACGGCTGATCTCATTCCAAGATTAATGTGTTTGAATATCGATTTGACAACATCGTTATATGGTAATATTATTGGTTTGGTGGCAATCAAGTAAAGGATGTGCTTTTTGATATTTCAAAAAACCTGTAAGTCATCATGGTCCTTATGGAAGTCTTCATTGACGAACATTCTATACATGTATTTGGGCACTCAAGGTCATCTTGGAATCCAATTAAATGATTTGTATCTGTGAGCAACATTGGATCTGCATCTTTCCAAGGGTTGGGACTTTCTTCAACTTCCCATTTTAAGGTAGCTTCCCTATTCCTTGCGATTTTGACATTTTAAATAATAAATATCCTACAATAAAAAAAGAAAATACAAATATTAAATCTTGTAGACATAATTATGTCAATAGGTGAGTTATGAACATAAATCAAGTCTACCTCAAGTTTCGAGCTAAAACAAATGGACTTTGAGAAACAAGATAGCAGGTGAACAAACTTGGCTTCTCTAGCAAGTTTACAAAGGATAATGGTGAATATTAATTGTGAAATACCTCCCTGAGCTGGTTAAGATTATTAATGACAACTATATATATGCACGGGTGGCAAAGTTTGGTGATAAGTCTTGTATTTTGTTTTTGCAATGATTTATGGAGTTTGAGGATATGCCCTTATTTGAAATCCTTATGGCATGCTTAGGTGGCAAGCTGGGGTGCATAACTTTTGAAGAGAAATGTTTTGACCATGTCATTTGCACCAAGGGATTCACATGAAGCCCAAGTGCAGTTTTCTTTGGAGCGAGACGTGCCTGCTATGATTGGTGTAATGGAGACACAACAGCTTCCTTACCCTTCCCATAGTAGGGATCGAAACGTCGTGTTGCATCTGCAACATTTTCCCAAATTCTAAAAAATTTGGGACCCTCCTTTACTTTGAATTAGTCAGTTCTTTTCTTGATTTTAGCCTATTGATTTTGCCCCATGGATTTTGAAGCGTCTTCCTGAAAGTTTGGTTGCTATCAATCGATTGGTCCTCCTCATCTAAATCTTTAAGGAATCCCATCTTTAATTGAGCTCCCTATTTGTTTTGTAAAAATCCTTCAAAGCCTTCTTGTATCGGGAGTTAGTTCGTTGATGAGCCCGCCATTGCGGGTGTTTTTCAGATCTTCATAATATTTTGTCGCGCCGCCGTTCCGGGTGTTTTTCAACTCCTGACTGTCTGTTTCGAGCCAACTGTTGCGGAGGATGGTTACTTTGTTTTACCGTTGCGGGTGGTTGTTGTGCCCTTTTTGTTTCGGGTGTTGTTTTTACTCCGCATCGGAAGGGGAAGGATACTTCTGTCGCCACCATTGCGGATCATTGGGAGTTCTGAGTTTTCATTTCCCGCCGACCCATGAGTATCGGAGCCTTTTGGAATGCTTACTCCTCTGTTGCGGATGGCATCATGTTCCGAGCATCCGCCGTTGCGGCGGAGTCCGGACTCGTGGTCATCCGACCAAGGTATCCACCGACGCCCGACTGTCATGTTGTTCACGCGTTATACTTAGCAGTTCGGGTGATTTGGTATTGGGGGTAGTCCGTCGTTGCAGAGGGACTGAAGCTTTAGTCGCCCGACGTCGCTTTCATTTCTTGCCCGATTTAATTTCTCGCACGTGTGGCATTTGTTATATATATGGTGCGACAGTCGGGGGTTTGTATTGTTTTTTATTGTCGAGCACTGTCGCGGTGAGTTGAGCTGTCGCGCTTCGAAAGGAGAGAGGGTTTAGCTGTCACTGTACCGGCTTCCAGGTGGCGAGGGTAGAATTCCAACCTTCATCAGCTTGATCATTTCGCCGGATTGCCAGGTAGGTGCATCTCATTTTTTTTTCCATTGCGTTGAATGATTTTGGTTTTCCACCGTGTTTTGGGGCCCTCGGTGTTTTTTCCTCGTCCAGCTAGGATTTAATCTTGTTCAAGCTAGTTGTATTTTAACCTAGGGTGAGGGGGGGTGTTTTTTTAACCTCTTAAGCCGATTCCTTTCCACCTGTTAGTCGTTGCTTGTGTGCAAGGGTTGAAAGTTTTAGGTGCAGACGTTCGTTACGTCGTCTGCGCCAAACTTCGTTGCGCGGCCGCGATAGGTAGAGACTGCGTTGGTTGGGGATTGCTTAAAGTTTTGTTTTGGCCGGCCGTGGTTGCCGTGGTACATTCCTGGATTTTTTGTTACCTCTCGGACTTATGCGCCGTCTCGGTGGGGATTGTTAATAGAACCTGTGTTTTACTTGGCCAGGAGAAATAGGGTTTAGAAGGGGTTTTTACGGTAGATAGTGTCGCCTTCACGTTTCTAACCGCGGCCTACGCCATCTTTTGCAGCCCCCTTTTGCTTTTGGTCGCCCAAAACCCTAGTAGGGCCAAAGGGATGTGTCACCGGTTACACTGCTTTTGTTAAAGATAGCATAGGTCGGTTTTGATGAGGATACCCTATGCCAAAATGTGGTCACTTCCCGCCGAGGAGGGTGAATTGTGCTGTCAGCTTAATGTAATTTTCTCACTGCTAGTCGCCTGCGTCTCTTTTGCAATGGGTCTGCTGGGCTGTAGGGCTGAAGTGTTGACTGGTTTAATCTTGAGGCTATTAATTCCTCTTTGCGTGTGATAGGCAGTAGAATGTAATAGCATGCTACATCTACTTATAGTTCGCACATCTTGCTTCAATATATCACTATCATGAGAAAATGACAGGCCACATAATAATGTAGGTTTCATGCTAACACTAGTATGACTGATAAAATTGCTGCATGTGGAATAGATCATAAGATGGTTCATTCATAAGGCATTATAAGGTTAAACAATATATGTATGTGCTGCAGTAAACATTACCATACTATGCCTAGGATAACAACACAGTGCACAACACTTCATGCTAGTTTAATTGTTCAATATAAAAAACTCAGGGTTTGATTTCATGCACTGGTCACAATTATGATACACTTGAGGAAGGATAAATTGATGCACATTGTATGGAAAGTCGAATTACTTAATGTCAAAATGATTACATATGGCAGGACGGATTCACAATGTCCAGAAGGCAGAAGAAGAAAGCCCCAGTAGTGGAAGAAGTATCAGTACCCGAAGCAGAAACAAAAACTGAGTACATCTATGAAGACACCCAATGTGTCACGGGGGTTGAACCTGAATATAAATGGGGAGAAATATACAGGCTGATTTCCCACAGGGAAGTCCCAGATATGGGCCTAGAGGAAGCACTAATTTACGCAAATATAGAAAAATCAGCCATTATGAAGGTCGCCACCAGGCCAGAGCTGTTTCCATGCTCCGAGGTGATGAAATGGATCCTGCCACACACCAACCATGACACAATGCTTATATGTAATGTTGAAGGCCAGGGCTATGCTCCATTTATCCCTGGATACATGGCCTTAGCTTACCACCTTCCTGAGCCTCAGGTCCTCTTGTCCAATGAGTGGTTGGACAACCTCATGATGGATTTAATAGAAACCATGAGGAGAATGCTATTACCAGGGAAGCTCTATAGACATAGAGCAACTGAGGATTATGACACAGCCAGCCTTAGAGCCCCTTACAGATTCATAGCTTTAATGCTGAATAGAATATTCGGGAGGGCTAATGGCAGATTATTCAAATTCGAGTGGATACCCCTGATTTTCTATGTGGCAACAGAAGGAACGGTCTTCAATTGGGCCAGCCTGGTATCGAGTAGTATCTCCTCTTGTGTAGCTGCAGCAAAGGGAGGAGAAGCCAATAAAAGATGTGAGTTTTATATGAGTTCGATTCTGATAGACTGCATCCTATGTCACCAGCCTTTCCCGGGTCTCCAGTGTGTATGGGATAGGGATAGAATCCCTATCTACGCAGCTTACAAACATTTATGGGCTCATCTATACCACAGTAACTATAGAGAAGTATGTGAGCATTTCATTATGCCACTATACAAGCTCATCTTCCAGGGGATATGTGACTGTATGTCTGAAGATTCCATGCAGGTGATTGAGGAGTATGGGGATTATTTCCTGACAGAAAATGGCATGTATATTAGAATGTATGGAGGGTGAAAGACACCCTACCTGCTGCCAAAGTATGCAATGGACTATATAGTCCACAAAGAGGTAATTAGACAAGTGTTTATTGACGGAGTTGGTCACTTCTTGTTCCAGAAAAAGAAGGCTTCCTATCCACCTCTACCATTTAAGTTAGGCAGCTGCAGTTTCGCCAATGTGAAGCAAGCTGCAGAATTTATAGAGGAACTGGGGAAGTTCGACTTTGGTGAGATGACTTTCAGATGGAACGACACTCATAGCAAAGTAGTGGAACACTGCAAGAAACATAAAGTATACTTCGAATACAGCCATCATCATGATAAAGACGAATCGGTCTATAGGAATGCCCCTAACATGGCAGCCCTCAGAAAAATATTCAAGCCAAAGAACCCCACCAAGGGTGGAAAAGGATCTGAACAAGATAAAGCTGAGCAAGAAAAGGCGGAAGAGACGGCCAAAAGAATAAGAGAAGAGGCTCAGAGGCTGGAAGCTGAGGCTGCAGAATGGCTACGAAAGGGAGAAGAAGAAAAGAGGAAAGCTGCCCAGGAAGCAGCTGAACGAGCAACAGAAGCAGCCAGAGAAGCAGAAGAAGCTGCTAGGAAAGCAGCCGAAGAAGCCCAGAGAAAGCTGGACGAAGAGTATCGAAAGCAAGAAGCTGAAAAGATAAAGTTGACACAACAGAAAGATTCTGAAACACCAGTAGGGCAGAGCGAGGATGAAGAAAACCCTGAGGTATAGACCCTTCAAGTTCCCACTACCATCACTCCTGCAAGCCCCATTTTTCAGCTAGTACCCTTTGTACAGAAAAAGGTGAAGAAGTCCCTGATTTCAGCACCGTATATTATGACAGGGCTACTAAAAGGATAATGAGAAGAACAGAAACAAAGATAGAGGCAGAAGGGATGACCAGCAAAATGATAACAGATAAGGTCATGATGGTAGGGACAGATGTAGATCCAAGGTTTAATATAAGGGCCGGGACTGCAACAATGCATGCTTCAAAGGATAACATAGACAGAATGATGGTTGAAATAGAGTCATATAAGAATAACTCCTCTCAGCTTAAGGACACCCTGAGAAAAGAAAGGGAAGAAGGCAATAGACTGAAGAGGAAATATGAACATGTGTTGAGAGAAATGGAGGCCACAAATAGTGAAACCTGCGCCATCCAGGTAGAAGCATAGGCAAAGGGAATAGCACAAGAGGCCCTCGAAAAAGCACAGTAGGAAGTTCGATACTTGAAGAATGAAAAGGAACATATGAGGGCGAAGATAGAAGACCTAGAAGCGCAACAGAATGTCATATATGATTCCAATACTGCATACGTTAAAGAATTGAAAGAGAAGCTGGAAGCAACAAAGGAACAGCAGGTCGATCTACAGCCGGTTAAAGAACACATCCTGGCTCAGAAAGCTAAAGTGCTACACCTGCAAACTGCTCTGGAAGAAGAAAGATGTCAGGTCCTCCAGATTGATAGCCGACTGGAAGAAATCGTGGAAACCACTTCTTATTTTGTTGACAGGTCCCAAGACATCCTTGAAGTACTGACTACAAGGATAGCAAGGGTGGAGAATGAAGAGGAAGTCCCAACTGAGTTACCATCCAAGGATAGACAAGCCCTTAAATGGGACCATGATCTGATGGAATTCGCTATCAATACTGCAGAAGACTTCCAGAAAACAGTCAAGAAGACCAGGGGAGCCTGCACAGAATTCTTCAGGAGAGCCCTGGTTACCTACAACCGATGTCAGGTAGAAGCCGAGAAGAGGCTATATGAGTTCCCTGATCATGATGCATTTGCAGAAATGTTGCAGAAAAGACAACAAGATGAGGAAGCCAGAGTACAATGCATCAAAGCCATTGATGACCAAATTCTAAGAAATGACATAGGCCATACAGCCATCAGTGTGCAACTCTTAGAAGAGCAGGTGCGATTGAACATAGCCAGGGTAGAGGCCATTAGAAATCAGGCTGAGAAGTTCGAACTGAACATTCAGTTTCTGGAACCCAACTCATTTGAAGGTCTCGCTGCTGAAGCTGCAGCGTGGAGAAAATTATTGGAGAACCAAGCGGGACCCTCCTCTTAAAAGGATTGGTCACTTTGTTGTAATTTAATAATATGTAAAAGGATTTTTAGAAAAATGAAACGTTGGGAAGACAAAAGGGTTGGGAAGCCCAAAGGTCACTTTGGGCAGCCCAACCAATTTTTCGCTTTTGTATAAAAGTAAGAAACGTAGAGTAAAATGGGGCTTTTTTCCCAGTAAGACTGGAGGACATATTGTAAGAAGAACTACTTCCTTTTGCAATAAAAGATTTTAGTTTGCCTATTGGAGAAAGAGCTGTGAAGTTTCCTAATGTTGTACCATGGATGGCAGAAAGGATAACTACTTTATTTTTCAGCTTGTGTCCATGAATCGTGAGATCATTCTAACTTTATGACCTATGTCTTGTTGAATGATTTCTAATTTAATTTATGGAAAATTCACATAGAGTAATGTGTGTGGCTCATATAACAATTGGCTATCTGGTTGTTAGAATATTTTCTTGTTCATGTGTTGTAAACGTAAATATCAGCTACCTGTAATTTTGTTTATCATACATGGAAATAATACATTACTCACAAATAATTATTCTTTTGGCTCCCCGGGGATAGATAGTTAGTTGTCTAGAAAGTTAGTTGTTTTACTTCATGGTTGCATATGTGGTTTAGATGCTGTGAACGTAAGACAAGAGGTAAGAACCTGCGCAGCACATTATGTAGTTCCGCGCATCTTTATCACCCTGCATGGTTAAGATAGGCATATGCATTGCATACATTAAGTTAAAAAAAAATACAAATTCCGGTGGACCGGGCCGCAACCGGTAAACCCTTGTGTTACTTTGACCTATGGTAGCCGGACCGTAAACCGGACGGATTCCCTATACCAAACAGTCAACGGGCTAGTTGGGAACGTTTATTGGGGAGAATCCCTTAGTGTTGTCGCCTGCGAATTTCCAGGCCTCAACAGTTTTGGCGCTAGAAGGAGGGCCGCCAGTAAAGGCTGGCCGTGGAACTATTTTTCCCGAGACTATCCTACCAGCAGATGTTTTAAGTTTCAATCTAACCCAATTTTGCAGTTTCCATTCCTATACTTGACAGAATGTTCTCCTAGTGTTACTTGTTTACCTTTGCTCATGGCCGGTAATCAACCTAACCCTTTGCCATCATGGAGAGCTAGGTCACCTCTAAACTTAAATCCTCCTTTGCATAACCTGCCTCAAGCCTTTGACAAGCTTTTACCCAAGTTTGACCCGGCGGACAACATTGCTGTAGATGATCACCTTCAAAGCTTTTACTTAGCACTAGAAGGGCTAAGGGCTAGAGAGCATGAAGATGTGGTATGTAGGCTTTTTCCTCATACTCTAAAAGGAGCAGCAGCGTCCTGGTACTTTGGACTACCTGTAAATTCCATTCCTGATTGGGATACTTTTGAAAGGGTTTTCAGGAGTAAATACACAACTCAGAAGATGCATGCCTCGTTGATGAAAGGGCTTGGTTTGTTAAGAAAAGAAAAGAATGAAAAGGTAAGAAGTTTCACTCAGAGATTTTCATTGTATTTAAAAAAAAATTCTGCTGTGGACAGACCCTCCGACAAAGTTCTAATTGAGTATTATACCTCATCCCTAGGTCCTGAGTTGGCCATGTTTGCTAAAACGAAATTCAAGCCTACGCTGGCAGAAACTTATCAAGAGGCTGAAAGAGTAGAGGCTGAAAGTGAGAGTATAGAGAACTATCCTGACTCATTTGAAGAGAAGACCACTGTAAGAAGAG
The DNA here is from genome assembly GCA_001517045.1 of Pseudotsuga menziesii. Classification (NCBI taxonomy): domain Eukaryota; kingdom Viridiplantae; phylum Streptophyta; class Pinopsida; order Pinales; family Pinaceae; genus Pseudotsuga; species Pseudotsuga menziesii. The sequence continues at coordinate 64,715 of LPNX010928947.1, read as the reverse complement.
GCTCACTGCTTTTTAAATCTAAAGAAGATCAACCACCTGATTATCATGAGATGATGAAAGCACTTCAGAAAATGTCCAACCGAATTGTAAACCTGGAAAAGGAGAGGGACATTCAGAAAACCAATAAGCCATACTATCCAAAAAAAGAAGATAACAACCAATGGCAGGTCCCACCACCAAATGTGGCATCAATAAACATAACAGAAATAGGGGGGGATGATTTCTGTACCTTTCATCAACAGCCTCATTCGGAGAAGAAGTGTCCTCAATGGTTACATTCAATGACACTAGTGATGAATAGGTTGTTGGATCTAGAATTGACTAGGGACAGTGGTGAGGAAGAAAAGAAGAAGTAGATCATAAGCAAACTAGAGAATGATACTATGTTCTCATGGAATGGTGTTTCTCTGTTTGACATGGAAGAAGACGTTCTCAAGTCTCAATATAGCCCTACAACTACAAAAGATGAAAGCCTGGCCATTAAGAACAATGCAATAATGTCAAAGGTTCAAGATTTGCAAGAGGAAGTAAATGGGCAGGCTGAGGTGAAGGCTAAAAATGACTCACCTAAAGATATTCATGGCAAACAGGAAACAGAGCCACTCATTAAACTTGCCAAACCAGTGGAAGATGATGAGGAAAGCAAAGCTGGCAAACTGAAAGAGGAGTTGCCCACAACAAACAAACCTGTGGAAGAAAAGATTGAGTTGGTCAAGACTAAGAAAACCAGCGCTCCACCTTTCCTTGTGACTCTTGAAATGTTAAATCATAAGGTCCATAATTGTTTGGTAGATTCTGGATCATCCACAAATGTTATGCCTCTGGTAGTTTGCAAAAAACTCAATGGACAGATGAAGCCTACTCTTTGGGATGTCACGCAACTTGACAAAACTAGTGTCAAGGTAGTAGGAGAGATGGAAAAACGTGATGCTTCAGTTGTCTGCAAATAAAAATATATGCCATTACATTGACATCGTAGTAGAAGACATACCTGATGGGTATGGGATGATTCTGAACCGAGATTGGACATCAAGACTTAATGGGTACTTCACTTCGGATTGGTCTCACTTGTGGTTACCTCAGAAAGGAATCCCAAACCTAATTAACATTCTAAGAGAGCCCTTTATGAAGCATAATGTCACTAAGCTAGGGGAAGGAAATGAATCTGTTGATTCTGTCTTGGGAAACTATTTTACTGAGCTTAAGCAGGAACACCATTCCTCAAAAAAGGCCAACCCTGTGATGGACACTCAGTCTGAGCTCCTTCAACTCCCTCAGGCTGAAAGAAATGATAGTAGGATTTTAGATATGGGTTCCATCTCCATAACAGCACAATTGGACCATGGTTAGGCAATCCATGTCTTAATCTAGCCCATTCCTCCGTTTTTTGATTTATAATTTTTTAGGAGTGGGCAAGATGTTTGTTTCTTTTTTGTTCTCTTATGTACATAAATAAATTGCTTTGTTTTCTTAATACTAGATGCTTTCCTTGCTTTAGTGCTTTAATGTTTTCTTTATTTTTATTGCTTGTTATGCTGCTGTTTTCTTGTAGTTTTGCTAGTTTTCTTTGATGTTGAATAAGGGGCAAACTTTTGGATGCAATGGAAACCTCAGGGTTCTGTATTAACTAAAGGACTGAGCAAAAGACTGTGCTTTAAAATGTAGAATGTCTTCTAGTAGTTGTATTCCTAACTGGCAGTGCATTCATTCGAAGTCTCACTTAATCCCTGTAAATAACTCAGAAGTGAAGAAGTCTGAAATACTATTTAGAGGCTCCATTCATCTCACATCTTAAGTACCCAAGGTGGCTGACAGCAAAAGACCTACGGAAAGGAAGCAGAGAGGGATAGTTTATCACATATAAATGATCCCATGCCATGGATTAAGAAGAGTTAAAAGCTATAAAGAGTGAAAGCTCCTGAAAGAAACGAGACATATCAAAGCAAAGCTTGAAAAGCATAAATCTCAAAGCATAAACTACCAAATGGCCACGAGATCCTCTCCGTCCGTGAATTGAAGTATGAAATATATCATTCACACAAAAGGACACTATGGGATAGAGGATCCTGAATTAAAATTCAGTAAGAAAGGCCCGCAGGAGCACTCATATCAAATGAATTAAAGTACTAAAGGCACAAAAGTACAGATTGGCATGGGAATGAGGAACAAAAGGATAATGCTATCACCCTCTGTTACAATCCTTTGGTGTTTAAGCTACAACTTCCAAAGGGAAGGTAAAATGAACCTCAATTGTTTTGCCTCAAAAGAGTTATTCAGACCTGAAGCACTACTGATGTTAACTTTTCCCCAGAAAATGAGATTCTTATAAGTAATTTGATGCATAATCCTGTTGGCTTAGGAATGCAGACAGCTAGAAGATTTCAATTTTATTCATGCATTTTTAAGCTTAGAAAGAAAGTTAATCTAGAGATCTGGGGTTCACCAGGTAGTCGCCAATTGTTGCATCTGCAACATTTTCCCAAATTCTAAAAATTTTGGGACCCTCCTTTACTTTGAATTAGTCAGTTCTTTTCTTGATTTCAGCCTATTGATTTTTCCCCATGGATTTTGAAGCGTCTTCCTGAAAGTTTGGTTGCTATCAATCAATTGGTCCTCCTCATTTAAATGTTTAAGGAATCCCATCTTTAATTGAGCTCCCTGTTCGTTTTGTAAAAATCCTTCAAAGCCTTCTTGTATCGGGAGTTAGTTCGTTGACGAGCCCGCCGTTGCGGGTGTTTTTCAGATCTTCATAATATTTTGTCACGCCGCCGTTGCGGGTGTTTTTCAACTCGTGACTGTCTGTTTCACGCCGACTGTTGCGGAGGATGGTTACTTTGTTTTACCATTGCAGGTGGTTGTTGTGCCCTTTTTGTTTCAGGTGTTGTTTTTACTCCGTGTCGGAAGGGGAAGGATACTTCCATCGCCGCCGTTGCGGATCATTGGGAGTTCTGACTTTTCGTTTCCCGCTGACCCATGAGTATCAGAGCCTTTTGGAATGCTTACTCCTCCATTGCGGACGGCATCATGTTCCGAGCATCCGCCGTTGCGGCGGAGTCCGGACTCATGGTCATCCGACCAAGGTATCCACCGACGCCCGACTGTCGTGTTGTTCACGCGTTATACTTAGCAGTTCAGCTGATTTGGTATTGGGGGTAGTCTGTCGTTGCGGAGGGACTGAAGCTTTAGTCGCCCGACGCTGCTTTTGTTTCTCGCCCGATTTAATTGCTCGCACGTGTGGCGTTTGTTATATATATGGTGCGACAATCAGGGGTTTGTATTGTTTTTTATTGTCGAGCACTGTCACGGTGAGTTGAGTTGTCGCACTTTGAAAGGAGAGAGGGTTTAGCTGTCACTGTACCGGCTTCCAGGTGTCGAGGGTAGAATTCCAACCGTCATCAACTTGATCATTTCGTCGGATTGCCAGGTAGGTGCATCTCGTTTTTTTTCCATTGCGTTGAATGATTTTGGTTTTCCACCGTGTTTTGGGGCCCTCAGCATTTTTTCCTCGTCCAGCTAGGATTTAAGCTTGTTCAAGCTAGTTGTATATTAACCTAGGATGATGGGGGGCATTTTTTTAACCTCTTAAGCTGATTCCTTTCCGCCTGTTAGTCATTGCTTGTGCGCAAGGGTTGAAAGTTTTAGGCGCAGACGGCTGTTACGCCGTCTGCGCCAAACTTCGTTGCGTGGCCGCGATAGGTAGAGACTGCGTTGGTTGGGGATTGCTTAGAGTTCTGTTTTGGTCGGCCGTGGTTGCCGTGGTACATTCCTGGATTTTTTGTTACCTCTCGGAGTTATTCGCCGTCTCGGTGGGGATTGTTAATAGAACCTGTGTTTTACTTGGCCGGGAGAAATAGGGTTTAGAAGGGGTTTTTACGGTAGACAGTGTCACCTTCGCGTTTCTAACCGCGGCCTGCGCCATCTTTCGCAGCCCCCTTTTGCTTTTGGTCGCCCAAAAACCTAGTAGGGCCGAAGGGATGTGTCACCGGTTACGTTGCTTTTGTTAAATATAGCATAGGTCGGTTTTGATGAGGATACCCTATGCCAAAATGTGGTCACTTCCCACCGAGGAGGGTGAATTGTGCTGTCAGCTTAATGTAATTTTCTCACTGCTAGTCGCCTGCGTCTCTTTTGCAATGGGTCTGCTGGGCTGTAGGACTGAAGTGTCGACTAGTTTCAGCTTGAGGCTTTTAATTCCTCTTTGCGTGTGATAGGCAGTAGAATGTAATTGCATGCTGCATCTACTTATAGTTCGCACATCTTGCTTCAATATATCACTATCATGAGAAAATGACAGGCCACATAATAATGTAGGTTTCATGCTAACACTAGTATGACTGATAAAATTGATGCATGTGGAATAGATCATAAGATGGTTCATTCATAAGGCATTATAAGGTTAAACAATATATGTATGTGCTGCAGTAAACATTAGCATACTATGCCTAGGATAACAACATAGTGCACAGCACTTCATGCTAGTTTAATTGTTCAGTATAAAAAACTCAGGGTTTGATTTCATGCACTGGTCACAATTATGATACACTTGAGGAAGGATTAATTGATGCACGTTGTATGGAAAGTCGAATTACTTAATGTCAAAATGATTACATATGGCAGGATGAATTCACAATGTCCAGAAGGCAGAAGAAGAAAGCCCCAGCAGTGGAAGAAGTATCAGTACCCGAAGTAGAAACAAAAACTGAGTACATCTATGAAGACACCCAATGTGTCATGGGGGTTGAACCTGAATATAAACGGGGAGAAATATACAGGCTGATTTCCCGCAGGGAAGTCCCAGATATGGGCCTGGAGGAAGCACCAATTTACGCAAATATAGAAAAATCGGCCATTATGAAAGTCGCCACCAGGCTAGAGCTGTTTCCATGCTCCGAGGTGATGAAATGGATCCTGCCACACACCAACCATGAAAAAATGCTTATATGTAATGTTGAAGGCCAGGGCTATGCTCCATTTAGCCCTGGATACGTGGCCTTAGCTTACCACCTGCCCGAGCCTCAGGTCTTCTTGTCCAATGACTCGTTGGACAACCTCAGGATGGATTTAATAGAAACCATGAGGAGAGTGCTATTACCAGGGAAGCTCTATAGACATAGAGCAACTGAGGATTATGACACAGCCAGCCTTAGAGCCCCTTACAAATTCATAGCTTTAATGCTGAACAGAATCTTCGGGAGGGCTAATGGCAAATTATTCAAATTCGAGTGGATACCCCTGATTTTCTATGTGGCAACAGAAGGAACAACCTTCAATTGGGCCAGCCTGGTATCAAGTAGTCTCTCCTCTTGTGTAGCTGCAGCAAAGGGAGGAGAAGCGAATAAAAGATGTCAGTTTTATATGAGTTCGATTTTGATAGACTGCATCCTATGTCACCAGCCTTTCCCGGGTCTCCAGTGTGTATGGGATAGGGACAGAATGCCTATCTATGCAGCTTACAAACCTTTATGGGCTCATCTATACCACAGTCACTACAGAGACATATGTGAGCATTTCATTATGCCACTATACAAGCTCATCTTCCAGGGGATATGTGACTGTATGTCTGAAGATGCCATGCAGGTGATTGAGCGGTATGGGGATTATTTCCTGACAGAAAATGGCATGTATATTAGAATGTATGGAGGGTCAAAGACACCCTACCTGCTGCCAAAGTATGCAACGGACTATATAGTCCACAAAGAGGCAGTTAGACAAGTGTTTATTGACGGATTTGGTCGCTTATTGTTCCAGAAAAAGAAGGCTGCCTATCCACCTCTACCATTTAAGTTAGCAAAATTGCAGTTTCGCCAATGTGAAGCAAGCTGCAGAATTTATAGAGGAACTGGGGAAGTTCCACTTTGGTGAGATGACTTTCAGACGGAACGACACTCATAGCAAAGTAGCGGAACACTGCAAGAAATATAAAGTATACTTCGAATACAGCCATCATTACGATAAAGACGAATCGGTCTATAGGAATGCCCCTAACATGGCAGCCCTCAGAAAAAGATTCAAGCCAAAGAACCCCACCAAGAGTGGAAAAGGATCTGAACAAGATAAAGCTGAGCAAGCAAAGGTGGAAGAGAGGGCCAAAAGAATAAGAGAAGAGGCTCAGAGGCTGGAAGCTGAGGCTACAGAATGGCTATGAAAGGGAGAAGAAGAAAAGAGGAAAGCTTCCCAGGAAGCAGCTAAACGAGCAACAGAAGCAGCTAGAGAAGCAGAAGAAGCTGCTAGGCAAGCAGCCGAAGAAGCCCAGAGAAAGCTGGATGAAGAGTCTCAAAAGCAAGAAGCTGAAAAGATAAAGTTGACACAACAGCAAGATTCTGAAACACCAGCAGGGAAGAGCCAGGACGTAGAAAACCCTGAGGTGCAGACCCTTCAATTGCCCACTACCATCACTCTTGCAAACCCCATGCTTCAGCTAGTACCCTTTGTACAGAAAAAAGGTGAAGAAGTCCCTGATTTCAGCACCGTATATTAAGACAGGGCTACTAAAAGGATAATGAGAAGAACAGAAAGAAAGATAGAGGCAGAAGGGATGACCAGCAAAATGATAACAGATAAGGTCATGATGGTAGGGACAGATGTAGATCCAAGGTTTACTATAAGGGCCGGGACTGCAGCAATGCATGCTTCAGAGGATAACATAGACAGAATGATGGTTGACATAGAGTCATCTAAGAAGAACTCCTCTCAGCTTAAGGACATCCTGAGAAAAGAAAGGGAAGAAGGCAATAGACTGAAGAGGAAATATGAACATGTGTTGAGAGAAATGGAGGCCAAAAAGAGCTAAATCTGCGCCATCCAGGTAGAAGCACAGGCAAAGGGAACAGCACAAAAGGCCCTGGAAAAAGCACAGCAGGAAGTTCGAGACTTGAAGAATGAAAAGGAACAGATGAGGGCGAAGATAGAAGACCTAGAAGCGCAACAGAATGTCATATATGAGTCCAATACCACATACGTTAAAGAACTGAAAGAGCAGCTGGAAGCAGCAAAGGAACAGCAGGTCGATCTACAGCCGGTTAAAGAACACATCCTGGCTCAGAAAGCTAAAGTGCTACACCTGCAAACTGCTCTGGAAGAAGAAAGATGTCAGGTCCTCCAGATTGATAGCCGACTGGAAGAAATCTTGGAAACCACTTCTTATTTTGTTGACAGGTCCCAAGACATCCTTGAAGTACTGACTACAAGGATAGCAAGGGTGGAGAATGAAGAGGAATTCCCAGCTGAGTTACCATCCAAGGATAGACAAGCCCTTAAACGAGACCATGATCTGATGGAAATTGCTATCAATACTACAGAAGACGTCCAGAAAACAGTCAAGAAGACCAAGGGAGCCTGCACAGAATTCTTTAGGAGAGCCCTGGTTACCTACAACCGATGTCAGGTAGAAGCCGAGCAAAGGCTATATGAGTTCCCTGATCATGATGCATTTGCAGAAATGTTGCAGAAAAGACAACAAGATAAAGAAGCCAGAGTACAATGCATCAAAGCCATTGATGACCAGATTCTAAGAAATGACATAGGCCATACAACCGTCAGTGTGCAACTCTTAGAAGAGCAGGTGTGATTGAACACAGGCAGGGTAGAGGCCATTAGAAATCAGGCTGAGAAGTTCGAACTGAACATTCAGTTTCTGGAACCCAACTCATTTGAAGGTCTCGCTGCTGAAGCTGCAGCGTGGAGAAAATTCTTGGAGAACCAAGTGGGACCCTCCTCTTAAAAGGACCGGTCAATTTGTTGTAATTTAATAATATGTAAAAGGCTTTTTAGAAAAATGAAACGTTGGGAGGACAAAAGGGTTGGGAAGCCCAAAGGTCACTTTGGCCAGCCCAACCAATTTTTCGCTTTTGTATAAAAGTAAGAAACGTAGAGTAAAATGGGGATTTTTTCCCAGTAAGACTGGAGGACATATTGTAAGAAGAACTACTTCCTTTTGCAATAAAAGATTTTAGTTTGCCTGTTGGAGAAAGAGCTGTGAAGTTTCCTAATGTTGTACCATGGATGGCAGAAAGATGAACTACTTTATTTTTCAGCTTGTGTCCATGAATCGTGAGATCGTTCTAACTTTATGACCTATGTCTTGTTGAATGATTTCTGATTTAATTTGTGGAAAATTCACATAGAGTAATGTGTGTGGCTCATATAACAATTGGCTATCTGGTTGTTAGAATATTTTCTTGTTCATGTGTTGTAAATGTAAATATCAGCTACCTGTAATTTTGTTTATCATACATGGAAATAATACATTACTCACAAATAATTATTCTTTTGGCTCCCCGGGGATAGATAGTTAGTTGTCTAGATAGTTAGTTTTTTTACTTCATGGTTGCATATGTGGTTTAGATGCTGTGAACCTAAGACAAGAGGTAAGAACCTGCGCAGCACATTGTGTAGTTCCGTGCATCTTTATCACCTGCATCGTTAAGATAGGCATATGCATTGCATACATTAAGTTAAAAAAAATACAAATTCCGGTGGACCGGGCCGCAACCGGTAAACCCTTGTGTTACTTTGACCTACGGTAGCCGAACCGTAAACCAGACGGATTCCCTATACCGAACAGTCAATGGGATAGTTGGGAACATTGATTGAGGAGAATCCCTTACTGTTTTCGCCTGTGAATTTCCAGGCCTCAACACGTTGATATTTGCAAAATCATCCATCGCAGCTCCTTTTTATTTACAATTCTCCACTGTGTAAATGACTACTTTCATAAATACTAGTTACTGGTAAGTTGTAATAGTAATAATTATGTAGTTTGTAGATTGATATCTATCATAAATTTGTTTGAATATCATCATTGTCAAGCAATAACAACTTCTTAAAGGGTACTAGCTCAATGGTAGAGTGCCTGCCTAATTATAGGCAGGAGGTTGGTGGTTCGATTCCTCCGTGCGCTATCATAAATTTGTGACTACAAAAACGACTAAATTCACATATATACGACTATTAGTAGCTAATTTATCATATCTTAGTCGTATTTAGATTAGTCATTAATATGTTAACATCTAGTAGTTTATTTAGTCGTATATTTGGTCATTAATGGTTGCAATCAGTGACTAAATCAGCGACTAAATCAATGATTAACTCAATGACTAAATCTGTGACTAAATCAATGACTAAATCATTAACTATCAGTGACCAAAACAATGACTAAATCATTGACTATCAATGACTAAATCATTGTCTATCAATGACCAAATCAATGACTAAATCAGTGACTACTAAGTCAAGCTATTAATGACTAGTGAAATACGACTAGCTATAAGATAGTGGTAATTTGCTACTATTAGTCACCGACTCAAAAATAGTCATTTATAGCCTGATTTTAGTCATTTTTTTAGTCATTAATTTTTCATTGTCTACTAGTGATAACTCGGTAACCGTAGGTCGGATCAATGAGCCGCGACGCCATTGGTCTCTTGGCATGCCATTGCCTCTATTGGGCCCTCTCCTCCATTTTTTCATGGGCCAGTTACTCCACTGTGCATCGGTTTCGTAAACTAGGGTTTTGCTCAGTTTCCTTCAATGCAACTCTCGCATTGATGGGTCAACTCTGAAAAACCCTCCTTCATGCTAGTCTTGGTGGTGTTCCCATGTTGGCATTAGCCATGCACACCTATTAGATCCAATGACATGCAATCTTGTTGCTTCATTTGGTTTTTCGCTCCCAGACCGAGAGTGACCAAGTGTCCCTGAGCAGAATTTTCATGCGACTTGCAACTTGACATAACTAAAAAACCATAAGTTGGATCGATGAGTCATCGACTCCGTTGGTATCCTGGCATGCCATTACCTCTATTGGGCCATCTCCACCTCATTTGCATAGCCCAGTGACTCCACTATCCATCGGTTTCATAAACTAGGGTTTTGCTCAGTTTCTTTTAATGCAACTCTTGCAATGGTGGTCAACTCTAAAAAACCCTCCTCTGTGCTCGTCTTGGTGGTGTTCCCATGTTGGCATTGGCCATACACACTTGTCGAAGCCAATGGCATGCAATCTTGCTGCTCCATTTCGTTTTCGCTCCCGAACAGAGAGTGACCAAGTGTCCCTGGACGACATTTTCATGCAACTTACAACTTGACATAACTCGAAAATTGGAGGTCGAATCGATGAGCCATCGACTTCGTTGGTCTCCTAACATGCCATTTCCTCTAGGGGGGCCTCTCCACCACATTTTCATGGCCCAATGACTCCAATGTGCATCGGTTTCATAAACTAGGGTTTTGCTCAGTTTCCTTCAATGTAACTCTCGCATTGGTGGGTCAACTCTGAAAAACCATCCTCTGTGCCAATTTTGGCGGTGTTCCCATGTTGGCATTGGCCATACACACCTGTCGGAGCAACCAGTATGCAATCTTGCTGCTCCATTTGGTTTTTCGCTCCTGGACTGAGAGTGACCAAGTGTCCCTGAACGACATTTTCATGTGACTTGCAACTTGACATAACTCAGAAACCGGAGGTTGGATCAATGATTCGTCGACTCTGTTGGTATCCTAGCATGCCATTACCTCTAGGGGGGCCTCTCCACCATGTTTGCATGGCCTAGTGACTCCACTGTGCATCAGTTTCGTAAACTAGGGTTTTGCTCAGTAGATATATTGAAGTTGTAATTTGTTGTAATAAGAGGTTCTAGATATGTTATATGCTTGGAAAGAGTGCCGTAAAGGGATGTATCTTCATGGTGTTAACGTACACTTGGACTAGGGTTTATTTTTTTGGGTTGCCTTGTGATATTAGGATGAAGATAAGTGAAATATTGGACCATAGTGACCACCTTCACACACATGTTGAGGAGAACAAATGAGCATAGTAACCACCTTGGCATACATATTGAGGATAAGCATTGCAGGATTGTAACCACCTCTTACACATATGTCAAGGAGCATTGGGAACAAGAAGATGTGGTACACAACTAGAGGAATGCATTACATGATGAAACTTGGATATGCATAAGGACACTAGGGTTTATATATGTAAGTAAACCTTGGAGAAGGAGATATAATACTAGAGGAATTGATGGTTGTCTTGCAGAATCTATAGCTCTTATTGTCAAGGTAAAGGAGGTAGAATTAGGGTTCCAACCCTGTAGAAGATACAAAGAAAAGAGCTACCGTCTTTGGTGATATTGCAATCTTGTTCTTGTGTGATACATGGAGGTTAGGGAAAGACCATGGAAAACTTAACTTGATAATTCTTGAGCTTCTTTTGATTCCTTTCTTAGAAGAAGATTTTTTTAAGTTTAGTTGATTTTCCATGAAGGTCTTGGTTCTTGTGTTGATGCAATAGACAAATACCTAGGGTTTGAGGAATCATCCTAGGATAGACATGTTGACGTCGAAATTGGTGCTAGATTTTCCTAAAATTCCATGTGCTTCTATGATGAAAGATGATTAGGGTTTATAAACCCTAACGAGGAAAATAATTATAGTGTTGATACCTTAATGCATGCTAGGGTTTCATGAACTACAATCTCATTGAGACTTGCATACTAGGGTTTCATGAAATACAATTACATGCTATAACTAGGGTTGAGAAGTTATGAGATGAAACACATGTACATCTACAAATTGAAAACCAAATAGGGTTTTGTGAACTACAATTGCATGCTATAACTATTGTTGAGAAGTTATGATATGGAACTAGGGTTTTGTGACCTCTTTAAAAGCTATGAGATGGAAGTAGAAACACATGTACATGCACAAATCCAAAACCAACTACGCTTTCATGAACTACAAATTCCATGTTATAACTAGGGTTGAGAAGTTATGAGATGGACATATGGATTTATGAGCTCTTAACAAGTTATGAGATGCAAAAGAGAAACACACCTATGGTTTCATGAACTAGCATTGCATGCTAGGGTTTCATGAACTACAATCTTGTTGAGACTTTCATACTAGGGTTTTATGAACTACAGCTACATACTAGGGTTTCATGAACTATAACTGCATGCTATAGTTTCATGAACTACAAATTGGATGCTATAACTAGGGTTGAAAAATTATGAGATTGAAATAGGGTTTTTTGACCTCTTACAAGTTATGAGATGGAAAAGAGAAACACACCTATGGTTTCATGAACTACCATTGCATGCTAGGGTTTCATGAACTACAATCTCGTTGAGACTTTCATACTAGGGTTTCATGAACTACAATTGTATATTAGGGTTTCATGAACTACAATTGCATGCTATAGTTTCATGAACTACAAATTTCATGCTATAACTAGGGTTGAAAAGTTATGAGATGGAAGTAGGGTTTTATGACCTCTTTACAAGTTATGAGATGGAAAAGAGAAATGCACCTATGGTTTCATGAACTACCATTGCATGATAGGGTTTCATGAACTACAATCTCATTGAGACTTTCATACTAGGGTTTCATGAACAAAAATTGCATGCTATAGTTTCATGATCTACAATTGCATGCTATAACTAGGGTTGAGAAGTTATGAGATGGAAGTAGGGTTTTATGACCTCTTTACAAATTATGTGATGGAACTAAAATGGTATGGTATGTTGTATGTTAGTATGGTATGGTATGGTATGTTAGTACATGGTATGATGTTAGTATCATAGGGTATTGTAGGGTATGGTATGGTATGCTAGTATGGTATGGTGTGTTAGAATGGTATGATGTTAGTATGTTATGGTATGTTATGTTATGGTTTGTTATATTAGTTGGTAGGGTTTCGTGAACTCTTTACAGGTTATGAGATGGAAGTAGAAACACATGTACATGTACACATCCTAAACCAACTAGGGTTTCATGAACTACAATTGCATGCTATAACTTGGGTTGAGAATGGCCCTCCCCCTCATGTTTTCATGGCCCAATGTGTCTAGATATCACTAAGAAAGCACATGTTGCAGCATTATATTATTGATGTACTAGAATATAAGTGAACAACCTGCATAATAAACTAGGGTTCACATATTGAGACATGGAACTACAAACTAGGGTTTTATGAACTCTTTAGGTTTGAACCCTAAATTAGACTGGTAAGTATCATTTAAGTAGAAACGAAATGGCCATATAGCCCTAGAATACACTTAAAAATTGAAAACCAACTAGGGTTTCATGAACTACAAATTGCATATTATAACTAGGGTTCACAAGTTATGAGATGGAACTAGGGTTTTATGACCTCTTTAGGTATATATCATTAGATTGGTTAGTATCATTTAAGTAAAAACCAAAAGGCCCTATACCTAGGCTATGCACATACATGAAATAATTTTATTGGGATGAATATGAACTACTTACTATTTCATATGTTCACAAATGCAAATACCAATGTGTGCAAATGCTAGGAACAGTACTCAAATTATCAAATTGTCACAATTGAATTAAACCCTAGGTTATGAATTGAATTTCTTTGTTATCCTAAACCCTAGCTGACACTATTGTAATTGATGAATAGTTACATGCTAGACTTGCCTAAAATGCTAACCCTAGCTAGACTTGCATGAAATGCCATGTGATTCTATGATGAAAGATTATTAGGGTTTATAAACCCTCACGAGGAAAACAATTATAGTGTAGAGATTTGAATTTTAGCTTATATTATCTTTATGATTGGGTAGATTCTAGAATTGGTTATGCATGCTAATTTGAGATAATTTAGGGTTGAATTTGTTGAGTAAACTTTAATGGTGTTTATTTTGTTAGATATCCTAAGTGTGTACCTTTGGATAGGTCATCATGCACTTGTGTAGGCCATCAAGATGATGACTAAGGAAAATCCTCTAAAATAAAAGGAACTCGCTAGCCAAAATGACCCTTCAAACCATGATTGTACACCCAAAGAGAACATGTCGCTACCAAAGGAAGGATCAATAGGGATGACAAGATAGGAAGTGAGTGGGTAAGATAGGAAGGCAAGCAAGTGACCTTAGGCTATGATAGGTGGGTAAGAGGCTATTAGTGCTTCTCTAAACAGGATATTACCTGCCAGGGTTTCCTCATTGATTATAAATCCCAGGTTATGCATGCTAACTTTTAAACTTCAGTTAGGGTTAGGGTTTCCTCATGGATTCTAAACCCTAGGTTATGCATGCTAACCCTTAAATCGTTAAAATTGCAACAAGTACAATAGCTAGTTAAAATTGCAAATGCTCAATAGATCGTTATAGAAGACACATATTCATGAACTTGTTTCATTTTTTATTTGTCAAGGAAGAACAATTTTTATGGGACATTAGAATTATGGGATGTTTTAATTTCAATTATGCATGTGGTCGAAGCATGTTAGTGGTGTTGATGGGACGTTATCATCATATTGTACAAATTCAACCTCTCTTGCAACCGACATAAAAGTATTTCCAGCCAAGCATTTAGCATTATGACAGTCCTATATTTCACTTTTTAGCTAACCAGGACAAAGGTACAATATTCTTAAATAAACATCAGTGATAAACAATTTTATAAGTGACAAGTTTCCAAGCCAATGGGACTGTTAAACCAAATCAAATTTCCAGTCAAGTAAAATGTCTTATGATAGTCCGAGATGTAATTTCCAGTCAAGTAAAATGTCTTATGACAGTCCAAGATGTAATTTCCAGTCAAGTAGGAATGATAAGAAGTATATTCACTTGGCTTTTGATGACACAATGACTTGCAAGCAATTCAAGGACTTTTCTAGCATTTTACCAAGTTATGGATGTTTATATACCACTGTCAAATTTGTTTAAGTATGGCTGGGAATGATTGTTTATATACAGTCCCTTTAGGGTGTCTTTGTGCCACTTTAAATTAGGTTATGGACAAATTTGAGATGAGGCCTTAGAGAGTGGGTAAGATATGAAGGCAAGGAAGTGACCTTAGGATATGATAGGCGGGTAAGAAGGCTATTAGGGCTGCCCTAAATAGGATATTATAGTGAATATGTTAGGGAATCTTAGGATGAGTTAGTGGTGTTCTAGGGCTGTCCAAAATGGATATTACATTCAGAGATATAGGGAGAGTCGCGGGGGTCTAAGTAGTGTGGAAATGAAAGGAATAAGCCTTGCTTTAGAGAGAGGGAAAGGTAGGAGTCTAGGGCAAGGGTTTCAACAAGGGTTAAGCTAGAATAGAATGGTTTAGGTGTGTCTTATGGCTGCCTAATAGGTAGTATTACAGTCTAGTTTGATAGATAGTCCTAGGTTTAGTCAAGGATAGAAAATGGAGTAGAAGGCCAAAGGTTAGAATTACTATGTAAATACCAAATGCAGATAGATTCTTTCTATTGAAATTTGGAAAATGAATAAGACTGTATTTTTATGCATTCGTGTATTTTTTTGTTAACTAAACTTCAGTGTTAATTTTTTTATCCATTTTATTATGAAATTACAGAGTTTAATGCTTCGTCAACAATAAGTATTGCAACCGCATCAACTGTAAACAACCACTGTAAAGAAGTACAAAATGATATATTAATATACAAAAATATCCAATCATATACAAAATATGGCAACTCTTGTTGTATACAAAATATGGCAACTCGTGCTCTATACAAAATATGGCAATTCGTACCGTATACAAAATATGACAACTCGTGCCAAAATGCCACATCATGGCTAGTGTACATAGGAGGCTCTCTCAATCCTCCTTCCCACCCTTGGAGCTCTCAGGTCCAACTCTAAAATCGATCTTCCTCTTCTTTGAGCTAGAGGAAGCTCAGTTCACCCAACTACTTCAACCACCTCCCCTTGGGCTCTGAAATGACAACAATCAAATGTCAAATCCTACAGGCAATTATACAAGTATAAAACACAATTTAAATATCAAAATTACATTTTCAAATTATAAATAGATGACCTAAGACAAGACCGTAAGTGGTGAGCGGGCTACCCTCCTCCATGATCCAAGTCTCTCGGCAATGCCACCCTGCAACATTTAAGCAGTAAGATAACTCATACAATTTACTTCTATGTTTATTTTCATTAATGTTGAATGAGATTTTCATAAAATAATCAATCTCACCATGAACACACCAGGCTGGTCCCGAGGGCTGGCAGGTGGAGCTG
>LPNX010928947.1:0-48408 GCA_001517045.1 Pseudotsuga menziesii | reverse complement strand
GTGCCTATGTGGTGGGACCTGCATACATATTCATTTCATCGTGTATTAGTACATAAAGAATATAACTATATGAATCTAAGCCATCAAAAACAGAAATTAAATTTATACTTTATTACAAGATACCTGCTCATGACGAGATCTGCTGATCCCTGGTGGGGATGGCCGGTCACTCAATCCTGCAGACACCTGTTCATTTGCACAAAAATATTTAGATTCAATTAGTAAATATTAACTAAATATAGGCCAACAATTTAAATAAATATGCGACGATTGGCATCCAATTACTACTGACATTAAATTTAATTACTCAAAGAAAACTACCTGTATGTATGATGTCGCGATGCCCTCTGCAGCTTCCATGGCTCCATCTAGGTTGAAGGAACCAACATCCTCTCACCCATGTGTTGGAGACTTGGCACTGAATAGCTATACATTAAAAAAAACAAGTCATCAACATCCGATTCTAAGCTAAATTTATTAGAAATTATGACATTAAATAAAACAATGACTAACCTGATGTAGGTAGCTCTCTGTGCCATGCTCCTGCGTAGGAACCTGGCATGGATTCCCACAATGAGAACAATGATGTGGCACTAGTTACAACCTGTATCTACTCTCCCTCTCCCACCACTGGTAGACCGTGCAGAAGTGTGTCTCTCGGGGGGGTCCTGCTCGCTCTGCGAGGACATAGCCACAAATTCGATATGCCTAAGAACAACCACAAATTTGGTATGCCTAAGAAGGTGTCATGTGGCAATTCTGACAAACTCATGGATCTCATCTAGCCCGCTACCTAACCCAAGGGGTTGAGGCAGCGGGTTTGGCTCTTGCCTAGGTGCAGCAAGTCTTCTGAGTGGGTTCCGGTGGGCGTGAGGTCGATCTTGGGCTGAGCCAAAACCGACGCCCTAGAACTCAGTGATGTCGAAGTAGTTCACATGGAACCCTAACAAAAACTCAGCCCACAGTTTCCTGAGAAAATATTGTGGGACCTCAACATTGTTACATGGAGGCTTGTTGAATACCATGAACCATCTCTTCCTCTAGTTTTCTCTCCATTGCTGGTAATTACACCAGTCCATGCAAACTCGCCTCTTCCTCACATCTGGAGGTTGTCCTGTTCTAGGATTTGTAAATTTGCTCCACATTTGGCCTTTTGTGATATTCAGGTTTTTAATATCCTCTTTGGATATACCAGTGCTATATTACTCTCTCATTCGAGCCCTATATTCAATCAAACTAGTTATTTCACTATGGACAATGTTGATAGATTCTATAATGTTTTGTATTGATGTGGCGAGGGAAACCCGAGAGGGTTCCCTCGTGTTCTTCAATTCATCACTCAAAATTCTTAATTGGTTTAAATCCCTGTGTAATTCATCTTCGGGGTTTTCTTCTTCATTTAATTCAGGGTTTTCTTCATTCAATTCAGGATTTGGGTCCTCTGTTTGGTTTGTTTCATTCATTTATTTGTATGGTTCATTGGTATTGGTCATTGTGGTTAAGTAATTTGTACATGCAGTATCAAATTTTGCCCATTTCAATTGATTTTCAATTTCTTTTTAATTGTGTAGTTTATTTTCAAAACAATAAAAACAATGAAATAAAGAAAAAAAATTCCATTCCTACTCTATTTACCTTACTCTAGCGTCATTTTAGGCGATTAGCACAAGTTGGTTTAGGCTCCTTGGGGGTTGAATTCATCTCCTTGGGGTTGTTGGCTCCTCCTTGCGCACTCGTGGGTTGCAAAAAAATACAAACTATTTTTTTTTAATACACAGAGACGTGCGCATGTCCCTGTTTGCTATCGTGCCCAACCTGCATGCTGTTTTGTTTTTTTTAATACACATCGACGTGCGTGTGTCCCTGTTTGATATCGCGCCCAACTCGCGTGCGCGGCCAAATGCGCATGCACAGCCAAATGCATGTGCACATCCTACGGTGCGTGCACGCTCTTATTGCCCATGCTGGCAATCCAGCGTGGAGGTTCGTCAGTCCGAAGTGGAAGCATGTGCACGCATCTACGAGGTGCATGCACGTTTTTTATTTAACCTGCTTGAGTGCTCCCATTGCATCATAATTGGGTAGCAGCTTCGTGCTGGTGCCCTATACCTTACCTATTCTTACCTTGAATCCTAATTATATATTTTGTATTTAAATGTTTGGAGTCCATGAGTAATCATGTTATTTGTTTGTAGCAACTAATTGCAATGTCTCTATATAAGCAATGTTGTGGTTATGATTTTGGTTAAATTTAACTTATGATGTGTTATAGAAAACTAATAACACATCACATCAAGGGAATTATTAAAGTTGTTGTCCCTATCATTTCTATAATTTCTAAAAATTCCCTAAATGTGATTGGAAATTAGACTCCCTCGATCATGATGAAGGAACTTAATTAAGAAGACAAGATAATGTTATCAATTTCATTCTCTTATAAGGAAGAAAAAAAGTTGCCTTTGTTGTTTTTGAAATGTCTCCCAAATTTCGTAAAGGTTATTGTGAAGACTTCCTAGGTAATTTGATGAAATGATTATCAACAAGACAAGACAATTGCATCAATGTTGTAAGGAAAAAGGAAAAGTAGCCTTTACAATTTCCAAAATTTCTCTCAAATTCCCCATAGATAATTTAAAAGGTTGCTTAGGTCATGATGAATCACTTAATGAAGAAGACAAAATTATCTTATAGGGAAAATAGAAAAGTGGATAAAGAAAATGGTACATATGACAAATACATTCCTCCATTTTAATTAACAACTCTATGTACCTACTTTATTGCAAAAGAATTATAGTCTTTGCATTGACAACTCCATGTACCTACTTTGTTTAAAAAATAATTATTGCCTTTGAATTGACAACACTATGTCCTCATATAATAATTATTGTTAGAAAAATTCAAAGTTAAAAACCACTAAATAATGAAACCATATCATGTAAGATTAATTTAAAAGAGATGTCATTAATCTCCTTTGAATTGATTACTATATATTTCATTGGGCATTCATCATAGAAGACAAGATCTTTTCTCACAACTACTAAGAAAATAGAAAAAACTTCTCTTTGAAATGTATAGAGCTCCAAAATCATATTTCAACTCCTCTTTAGAAGATGTATCCACCCTGTATTCTTTTGCACCAGCTAAAAATGTAAAAAATTATAAAGAAAATAAAAATGTAGCTCCCTTCTCTTATTTTTTAACCATGTTTTTAAATTATGGTTTATTGATATTATTGGTTATATTTACAAACATGTTATTTATAAAGAATAAGATATTTCCAATATGCTTTATAACATGTTTTAAGATAGATAATCTTACATAAAGAAGATCAGAACCAATATTTCAGACCACCAAATCTAAATTTAATAAACTATAAACAAAATATATACTAATTAAAAATTTTGAAATAAATTTTGTTTCACTCACTATAAACAAAGTATATAATAAATGAATTTTTTAAATAAATTCTAATTATAAAAATTTTGTTGCCATATAAACGAACTAAATTTGAAACATTTATGCCAATGCCACCAAGCCACTTCTACATAGAATTAACAATTGATTCGTAGGCGGCCACGACTGACTAATTTGCAATAGACAGACTTTCGAGATAGAGTTAATCATGGATCACGACGCCCCCGACGACTCGTTTGCATTGCTTGTAACTAACTTCCACATAGAAATAATGATCGATTCTGAAGTCGCCACGACTGGACTTCAAATTCTACCAACTAAATAATGAGTGTCTCATTTAATACGGCACCTCAGAGCATTGTATATCTGAGACTCCAGAAAAGAGAGAGAGAAATGGATCAAGGTGTTGTTTCCATATTGAAGCTTCTGTTGTTTGTCATCATGGCAACTACAATAGTTCTGGATATTGTTACTGCAGCGACTGTTAGTTCCTCAATGAAGAAGCCCTATAATCATTTGGTGTTCAACCGCGTATTCGATGAGAGCGTTTCTCTTCAACTGGATGATGACGATGATTTTGTTTTGAGCCAAATTGAACGCAAGCTGGAGGAATCTGAATTCACAGCATCCATGGACGCACTTCCCGATAGAAAGGACGTGGACGCGCTTGTATCCTTCAGAAATGGGGTCAAATTGGATCCATATGGATCGCTTCTCAACTGGACAGCACAAAATTCAGAGAGAGTGTGTTCCTGGAATGGAATCCGCTGCAGAAAGGGCACCAATAGAGTGGTTGCCATAACACTTTCTGGCTTGGGATTGGAAGGTAGTCTTCCACCATCTCTAGGTAGCCTTTCATTACTACGCAGTTTGAATCTTTCTAATAATAATTTCACAGGAAGAATTCCACAGGAGCTTGGACATCTTAAAGCGCTGGGATTACTCGACCTCAGCAATAATTTGCCATGGGGTCCTATTCCAAAATAACTGTGTAATTGTACACGTCTTCAACGGATCAAACTTTCACAAAACAGCTTGGCAGGCACTATACCCAGGCACTATACGAACAAGTTGGAGGGTGCCATTCCTCCATCTCTGGGAAACCGCTCTTCACTGGAGGTTTTATTTGTCGGGGACAACTCAGCAATGTCGGGCAGCATACCGCGGGAATTAGGCAAGTTGAGAGATCTTTTGCAATTGTCTGTTTATGGTAAAAGTAATATTTCAGGGTCTATCCCTTCAGAAATAGGGAACTGCAGCAAACTTGTTTGGTTGGATTTAGGATGTTACATTCCCATGAGTATATTTCGGCTTCCCCTCTCCACCTTAAGTCTGGGTGGAAATAACCTAATTGGCATAATCCCAGAAGCCATTTCCAATTTAAGAGTCAGTTAACTTACTAGATCTTTCTGGAAATAAATTTTATAGCTTACCTCAATCTATTACCAAATTGACTCAATTATCCTTCCTAAATATGTGTGCAAATCAGTTAAAGGGCAACATACCAAAGGGCATTAGCAATTTTAGCATGCTCGAGAAACTTTTTTTGCATTTCAATCATTTCACGGGTGGGGTGCATACCTGTAACACTTGCCAATTTGACTAAATTGAACCTGCTAGACCTGAGTGAAAATTCATTATATGGAAGCTTTCCTAGATTCATTACCAAATTGACCCAACTGTCCTTCCTAAATCTTGGTACAAATAGGTTAAATGGTAATATCCCAAAGGGTATTGGCAATATGAGTATGCTTGAAAAGCTTTATTTGAATAACAATAATCTCACAGGTACAATTCCCAAGGGTCTTGGAGAATGTGTGGCACTACAAGAGCTAGATTTGTCTCAAAACAAGTTGAATGGAATTATTCCCAACTCTCTAGGCAATTGCAAGTCTATGATAGTTTTGATACTAACCAACAACTCATTGTCAGGTATAATACCCATGACTTTAAATAATTGTGTAGCTTTAGAGAGGTTGAAGGTGCTTGAAAACAAATTTAGTGGAACATTGGAAATAAACTTTCCAATTTCTATGAAAGTTCTATCTGCTCATTCTAATAACTTCTTTGGTATTGTGCCTGCATCTTTGGCTCATTGTACCAAATTGCAGCTATTGGATTTAAGCAAAAATAGATTGATTGGTGAGCTTCCTCCTTACTTGTCATTTTTTTATGACTTAAGAGTCTTAAGTCTTGGTTATAATAAGCTCCATGGTATTATTCCTCGTTGGATTACAAATCTTACCCAGTTGCATGTGTTGGATTTATCCAACAATAAGTTCAATGGAAGAATTCCATCCAATCTTAAGGCACTTAAAGGATTTAGAATCATGGGGTCTTCCATATTACATAGTGGCAATACACTATATGAGGATATAAGAATTCTAATCAAAGGTTTTGAGTATACTTTGGAATATATCTTATCAACAAATACCATATTTGACTTGTCTAGCAATAATCTTATTGAAGAGATACCTCCAAGCATAGGAACTGTCACAGGCTTGTGATTATTGAATTTATCTAGAAATCAACCGGAAGGGAAAATTCCTACATCGCTTGCTGAGATATCTACTACTTTGGAGTAGTTGGATTTATCTAGAAATAATTTAAGTGGAGTGATTCCCCAAGACCTCATTAAATTAACCACGTTGGCATATCTTGATATTTCATGGAATAGCCTTTGTGGGAGAATCCCAAAAGGAACACAGTTTGGCACTTTTAATGAGAGGTCATTTGAAATGAACAAATGCTTATGTGGTTATCCTTTAAAATAATGCAAGGAAAATGAAAAGAAAAACAAAAAATCAAGGGCATAGTCGAGGATGGCTAGTAAAATGGACGAATATTTCTCAATGAGTGCATTGAAGTTGGGAGCAGGAATTGGGTTTGGTGGAATTATGAGCATAATGATATTTTGGGATAAAGCAAGGCATTGGGTGATACCTCCCCAGGCATAATCATTTTATGAAGTGTATCAATTTCCCAAACTACTTATAGACTTGTTCTTGTTATGGTAAACAAAAATATATATATCTCATAAATATGCATAAATCACATTTGTATAATATTTTATTTTAAAAATAAAAAACTATTGATTTAAAAAAAATGGCCTTATATTACTTTTTTTTCTTATCTAATATATAATGATATTGATACTCATTTCACTTTCTAAACTTATGCTCCTATTTTCTGTACTAATGTTTATGTTCCTATTTTCTCATTATACATTTTATGTACTAATGTAAAAGTGGGGGTATATTAAAGATTTTATTTTCAATTAAATAGTTATCTTAAAAAATCATATGTTTAGATGTGTAGGTTGTATTAAAATATAATGTATGTTTATATTTTTTATACACAAAACATTAAAATATTAAAACATTATATATTTAAATATTGAAGTTAATATTTTCAATTAAGTAAAAATTTTAAAAAATCACAAATTCATATGGTTACATTTATTTAGTGGGTTTAAAGAATTAATGTGATTAAATTTATAGAAGTTACAAATTCATGTAATTAGATTTGTAAAACATAAAGAATTTATAATATTCATTCTAACAATTTTTATAAAATAATTTAATAATAATTATAATTAAAAATAATTTTTTTATTTGTTTAATATGATATTATTATTTGAATTAATATAGATTTTCAGTGGAAACTAATTTAAAATCTATATTATTTATTTTCAATTCCTCAATTATATTTTTATATTGATATTTGAATTAATGTATTTCTTATAGATAAATACTATTTTGTTGTTTTAGTATAAATTTAATTATTTTTGTGGATGATTAAGAATTAATCAAGTCATTGTGTGAACAATTTTCTTTTGGAAAGAAAGTCGTTGCCAATAATATATTAGAGTTAAATGGAAAACTCACCTATTAATATCTAGATTTCTAAAACTATAGTACACAATAATAATAATAAAAAGATTGAGTTACACCTAATTTTAAGATGAACAAATAAATTAAAACATAAATCAAGATAAGGTTAAGGAACTAGTACAAAAAGGCCCAATTTATGACAATATATTGACAATAAGTTTCATGTATGAACATTGAAAAACAGTTGCTTTGCAACGTTGAAAATTTCATATCAGAATTATGACATTGAACAAAATCATCCTTCTTACCTTGGCCTTATGGCATCCCCTAATGACTATGTAGTAGGTTTTCTAATAAAATATTGATGCATACTTGTCGGTGTACTTGTGTCTTATGGACGCCATTCCAACATCCCTCCATCATTGGAAAACATGCAAAACTTACAACATGTTGAGACATTGTCATAATGGAGATGTTTACGTCATCATGGCTACACTACACTTATGACGCCTAGCTAACACAGCCATATTGTCCAAACTTTACACTCACATTGAGAACGTGTCGTACTTCTGATGTTGGTCCAACATAATCATGTTTTTAAATCTATTGAATGCACATCAATAATATGTCTTAACTATGATGGTGGAACTGAACATAATCATGTTGTCGATACAACATTATGCATGCCAAGATTACAACAAAATTTAGACGTTTGGATGAAATAACTAAATTGTAGGCATGTGCGTCTCACTAACATAACCAAATTTTTGAAATGATTGCACATACCTCGTTCAAGTGTTGATAAGTACAACAGTACATTGGAGTCGCAACATAAGGCCTATGATCAAATATTGACTTATGTTGGATGCCCTTTGTAAACCTCAAGATTGGATTTATTGTTGAGGTTGTGATATATAGTCTTATAATTGTTATTATAGTTTTTGCACTCGTCCTTAGGAAGCTTAGTTTCTAAGTCAAAATTTTATTCATGTTTAGTAGTTAAAAGACATGCAAATTGTAAATATGATGTGTGAATCATCCTTGTGGTCAAGTGCATGCATACTAAGAGAAGTTGCAAGATATGAGCCAACAACTTATTATTAAGTAATGAAAATAAGTAATGAGATTCCATTGACGTAGAAGTAGAAGTAGTGAATCATTACCCATTCTTACTACTTACTCATAAGTTATTGCTTCTATCCTGTAATATCATGCAACATCTCTTAGCATGCATGCAAATTCTGGCAATGATGATTCATCCATAACCTTTATAAGTTGCATGTCCCTTAAGTAATAACCTTGGATAAAATCTAGATCATTTTAAAACCTAAGCTTCCAAAGGACAGGTGTAGAACCCACAATAAAAATTATGAGATTTGGTACCACAACCTCATCAATAAATCCAATCGTGATTATTACAAAGGGAAGTCGTAGAAGTCAATAATTGACCATAATACTGTAAAAATGAAGTACTTAAGAATATTCAAGCAAACTATTGGTGACTTGGAATTTCCAATCATTCTCAAGCAAAAGAGTGAGAAATTATAAGCCTTTAGAGAAATTTGAGCAATACACTTATATACACTACTTTAAACTATCAAAGGAAATTTAGTAGAAACAAATTTGATAATGTTTTCCTTAAGAGGACTAACAATATCTTAATCAAATTCTAATAATTTAGTAATTTAGTTATATGCACTTAGAGAAATTTGTTTAGGCTACATAACATTCAAGCTAGATTTAAACACTCACAAATATAGTTTACATCACAATGCTTAAATTCTTAGGAATCCTCCCACTAAAGAGGGTTGTCCCAAAATATCAAGGACAATTGGTGTGGTCTCCAAGGAAAGAAGAAGCTATATTCTCTCAAATGAACACATAATAGGATGTGGCAATCTAGTTTGATAAAATATAATATAGTTGTTGAGATATCTAATAGTATTATTTAGTTAAGTGATTAGGGAGTTTGTTAAAGTTAAATATGGTTATTGTAGTTTCCACCAACAACTTTTCTTTTAATTAACCAATTAAGAAAAAAATGAATTTAAACACAATTTTTGTAGTTACTTACATGAATGTCTCTTTCAATCTAGTATATTTTATAAGGTGTGTGTATTAGTCACTTAAAATATATATAGGGTTTGTATCATCACATAGAGAAAGAATTTTTCTTTTTTTTGCTATAAGGTGTTTACAACTTTATAAACACCTTAGAGGAAAAACAATTATAATCAACACAAGGCTATTCTTCCTCTTTGATGGCTACACTCAATATATGCTCATGATACATCTTAGAGGTATGTTGGTGTTGGTACTATGACATTATTATAAATTGATTTGTGATGAGATTACTACTATATTTTTCAATGGTATGATGGATTATGACAATGGGGTTGTTCTCTCCTTTGGGTAGTTTCACCAATGTTATAAGTTTGTGCATTTGAGTAATCAACAAGGAAAAATTTAACGATCCATAGTTATTTAATAATATATAAACTTTAGTGATCTTACCAATTCTTACAATGTCAACTATAAGATATTTGGAGATATTTTCTAAAAATATTTCAATTTCTAAATATTTTATATAGGATATATAATAATCTCGTGATTTTTAGAGTCAAGTTTTTTTACCCCAACAAAATTGGGTGAAATAGAGCTTCAAAAAAGGAAAATTAGTGAATCTTCTTTTTGAAAAAAAACATGGAAAATAGCCCATGGGATAAATTTCACCCCTAAATTTTTCCTTTCTAATCAAGTATGGTTGTATTCAGAATACATTAGGTTCCAAGTTATTGCATCGAGAGGAGACAGGTGTTCTACAACCCAATATCAGGGAGATGTAATGTAATGTAACATAAATTCATGTAAGCTCATAAAATAAAAATATTATGGAAAGTAATTAAAAAAATCCATGTCAACCTATAAATAAAAATTTAAAACTTAAACCCAAAAATATAAAGCAAGAGAGATCAAATTTCTTGTGTAATTTTTTGTAAAAAAATTAAGATAAAATTATATTTACACCTCAAGAAATTGGATCCCTCACGGTGCTTAATAGATCTAGGTTTAGGATGGATCTATGTTGGTAGTATTCATAACTCTTGTGCTTGTAGCAATGGGATATGATGCAATGGCCCTAAACATGAATATGTGTGGAGACACAAATAAAGTTAAACAAGTTTGGATGACTTTCCCTGGGTTAACGCGGGGTTAAAAAAGGTTAATAGTTAATGGTTTTAAGGTCTTCTTATCATTTATTTTTTTCACTTTGTAAATGGAATAGAGCCTAAAATATATACTAGAAACAAATTTTAGTTAAAAATAAAGAAATAAAATAATTTTTCAAAGAGAAAATATTCAATAGAAATCCTCAATGCCTGAATCATCCAAAACCCCATAAAGTTGGTAACCATTGTACATAAGGTCTACAATGATCTTGCAACATCAAAAGGTATCATCTGCACAAGGGAACATAAGATGTATATTCACTTAAAAATATATATTAGAAATATAAAATTTACTTAAGAATAAAGAAAGAACTATTTTTTTCAATGAGAAATTACTCAATATAAATTATCAATACATGTATCATCCAAACATCCATACAGATAGTGACCATCATACATAAGGTGTACAACACTCTTGAAACATCAAAATGTATCATCTACAAAAGGGCACATAAGATGTATATTCAACTAACCAATACTATATTCATTTAACCATTTTTAACATCTTATCAATAAAATTAAATACATAAGATGTCAAAGTACATAATTGCTTAAGCTTCACTTGGTTTTGAGAATAATTAATTCTATATTGAACAAGGCCAACCACATGAAGGTGGAATCTCAACTATTTCCTCCCCTCCCCCACATCTCTTTCAATTCCTCATAGCCCATATATATGCAAAAAAAATTAAATTAAAATGAAATAATTAAACATGCAGATTCCATAAGAAAGATAACTTACAAAATAGTACCAAATATATTATATCGAAAAATTTCAATATACAAAGATAATAGTACAAAATGTATTATGTCAAAAAATTACATTGTACATCACTTCCTAAGGTCTTTCTTATTCTTGAGAAAATTCATAAGAGGCACACCATCATCTTTTGTGTTTGGTGGTTGTTGGTTCATCTCTATTGATTCATGTTTCTTATGATTGGAACACAACATACATATCTGGTCACAGTCACGTACAGGTTGTTGAACCAACACCTACTATAAAAAGTGAAATGATATATAGTTAATATTCTTATAAATGTTTAATGTTAATATTAAATCAAAATTTAATAATTTTTTGGTGTTAAAATTAAATAAACATTTATTACCTTCTTGAATGCATGGAGAGGCCATGGTATGAGTCACATTCACGTCCTCTTCTCTTGTAGTTTCCTCATATATGCCCTCTGCCCCTAAATCAAATGAAAGTTATAATTATACGAAATATAATCTTAAAATTCATTATGTGATAAATATAATAATTATACAATCATACTACTATCACGAGGTTTTTCATCTCCTCCAACATAGATATTGTTTGATCTCTCCTACATTAAGAAAATGAAAACATTGAATTATAGGTGTTTGGTTTTGTAGAAAACATCATTTTCTTTGTGAAAATGATTTTAACCATAAATATCATGTTCAAAACTAACATTTTTTTGGTCTTCAGCTTTCCCCAACTTGGACATGTTCACGCACAATTTGAAACTCGCATTTGAACATAAGTTTCCTTCTTCTTCCACAGGTGCACATTTCATGGCACCCCCCTAATATTCCATTGCATGCCAATAATGAAACGGTTACATATTTATAGTAATGAGATGGTAAAATCATTTTCATACTTACAAATTGGGAAAACAATTTCAAGTATCCACCTTGGCCAATTTTGCATTGGCCATGCTTGTCTACCTTAGCATGGGTGGCTTTCAATGTATATTTAAGACAACAAGGAGCTTTAAGGACATTAAGATAATGCAATTTTAATTATATGTTGAAATTTACAAAAATATCATACTTAATGAAATTCCAAGTGTTATATCTTCCTCCATATGGAGGTGTCTTTCCTTGTTTTCTCATACATTTTTCCTTTGCGTCCTCTTGGAAATCCTTCCACTCTCTCTTAGGAACCACATAAGGTCAATCATACCTAGGGTTTTTTCTATATTAACCCTATATGTATCTCTTATCATTTTCAAATATGTACCTATAATAATTGTCACTTATAATTAGTTGCAAATGTCTCCAAATAGACCAACCATGTTATCGACGAGATCCTTATTCAAATGATAAGGTTGTCGGTTAAATCTAGTATGGATGGTTGGTCCAAAATTATCTAAATAACCTTCTTGTAGGTTCTTCCAAAACATATTTTTTCTTGTCAAACAAATAATGTCATAATTGATTAAAAATTAGTACAATTATATAGCATTGTGGAAAATACATGCAATCTTAGTTACTTGGGAGTTTAAGTAGCTTCAGTGGCACTAGGTTTTTCTCCATGAGAAGATCAGTGGACAATGTCCCACTGCTTTGAAAGTGAACCTCTCTAGAAAATACTTTACGTGAACAAGGAATGCAGACAATACCTCCACCAACATCTTCATGGGGAGTACTTGTTCCATGAATATGAGTTTCATGTGAGTGACCAAAAATTGAACTCGGACTATCCAATACATTTGTCATACTAATATTCATTGGGGAAGAAGATGACAAAATGTGACTAGGATATGGGGATGGATAGAATATGGTGGCTATGTTACTACTAGTTGTGGGGACATATTCTAGCATAGTTGCTTGTTTTGCATGGCTTCTTCCAACACTAGGATAATGAGGCTCAATATGTTGAATAAAAATATGATACTCGTGTTCCAAACAATTCCATTTTTTGTTCTAGGTTAATATAAATTAAATCAAACTATAAAATATTGAATATGATAAAATACACAAATGTAGTTATTGTTTACTTTCAATCTCATCTTATCAACCAAAATATCCCACCTCTCTATTTGTTCAAGTGAGTGAGAATCAAACAATGAAAACAATCTTGCATTCAACTTTAGTATCATCTTATGAATACTTTCTTGTGGGTTTGGATCATCAAGAAAGTTATCACCTTCATTGCTCCACATTGGAATCATGGGTGGAATCCTACCCTCATATAACATGTACAGTTTATTGTAACATTAGTTTTAGAAAAATTACTAAAAAAAAACAAATATAAGAAAACAAAATGAGCTAGTATTTTAGAGGAGGCTCTAGAAAATGTGTAGGTGCCTTCATCCTACCAAATTATTAAAAATAATATTATTTAAAATATGTAGAGGGAGTTATGTAGAGAATGACACATTTCATCAATTCAATATGTAAAGAATAAAATGTAAGTACCCCAATGATTGCAATGTTTGGCACTTCTAATATTCAATTCAAATTATAATCTATTATAATGTTACATGTAGTGGATGTCTCACTTTCCCCAATTCCTCCTAAACTATCTCGAGCATTCTTAGAAATAGATCTGACATATAACTATTTAGCGGTACATGCAAGTGAAAATCTACAGTTGATCACATTGATACCAATTATTGTCATAAGTATAAGGTCTTAACCAGTATAAATTCTTGACAATGCAAAAAATTATAAAATCTTGATAGTCCACTATGACAATCCATTGGCTACAAGAGAGAGCTAGAACACAAATTTCTTTGGTAAATCCATAATCACTGGAACAAACTAAAAAAAAATCTACTTATGGAATGTGCATGGGGATAATCTAGAGGAATATGGAGACATTAATAAAAATATTTCTACACACTACAATGACTTAATGGAAAATCCTTAAGAAGAAATCCAAAGAGACTATGGCCACAACTAGTAACATGATCCATTTCCTTATGACAAATGAGGAAAAGGTTTTTAAATAATACCTTTCAGGAAGGACCCAGAACTAATCAAGAAGGTTGAAAATAGCCATAAATGGAAGGCTCGTAGTACGAACTGAGGTAGAGAGACCAACAATAGTATTGGAACTGGATATACTAATATAATATCCACTGATGTTTCCTCCAGCATAAACAAGAATGTTTCCACCATCGAAAATGGATATGCTACCAGAAACAAGAATATTATCAACCATAGTACTGATAAGAGGGGGAGACAATAATAATACAAGTTGTGAGAAGTTGAAACCCAATGAATCTGAAGAGTAATCTGGAGAGGATGAAGGATCTTGGACTAGAACACCCCTAGATGAGATAATGGTGCATCCTAAGAACCTGGAAAAAAATAGACGAACACAAAGTCTTTGAGAGTATCTCGAGATATCTTTTTTGACAATATCAAATAAAACTAATCAAACAAGTGAGATACAGCAAATAACAAGTGCAACATGGGTCCATAGTGATCTAATGTAGTCAAATAGTGAAAATTGAAAAGAAATCCCTATAAAAATAGCCCATGGGATAAATATCACCCCTAAAATTTTCCTTTCTAATCAAGTATGGTTGTATTGTGAATACATCAAGTTCCTAGAGTTATTGCACCAAGAGGAAAGAGGTGTCCTACATCCCAATATCGGGGATATGTAATGTAATGTAACATAATGTTACCAAAAATTAAAATTACTTAAAAAATTCATGTCGGCTCATAAAATAAAAAATTATGGAAAGTAATTAAAAAAATCCATGTCATCCTATAAATAAAAAGTTAAAACTTAAACCCAAAAATATAAAGCAAGAGAGATCAAATTTCTTGTGTAAGTTTTTGTAAAAAAATTAAGATAAAAATATATTTACACCTCAAGAAATCGGATCCCTCGTGGTGCTTAATAGATCTAGGTTTAATATGGAAAGATGTTGGTAGTATTCATAACTCATGTGTTTGTAGCAATGGGATATGATGCAATGGCCCTAAACATGAATATGTGTGGAGACACAAATAAATTTAAACAAGTTTGGTTGGCTTTCCATGGGTTAACACGGGGTTAACAAAGGTTAACAGTTAATGGTTTTATGGTCCTCTTAAATGGAAATGGTTTTTATTTCACTCTGTAAATGGAAATGGAGCCTAAAATATATACTAGAAACAAATTTTAGATAAAAATAAAGAAAGAACTGAAATTTTCAAAGAGAAAATATTCAATACAAATTCTCAATAACTTAATCATCCAAACATCCATAGAGTTGGTGACCACTATACATAAGGTATACAATTCTCTTGTAACATCAAAAGGTATCATCTACACAAGGGCACATAAGATGTATATTCAGTGAAAAATCTATATTAGAAACATAAAATTTAGTTAAGAATAAAGAAAGAACTAATTTTTTCAATGAGAAATTATTCAATATAAATTCTCAATACTTGTATCATCCAAACATCCATAGAGCTAGTGACCATCATACATAAGGTGTACAACACTCTCAAAATATCAAAATGTATCATCTACAGAAGGGCACATAAGATGTACATTCAACTAACCAATACTATATTCATTTAACCATTTTTAAGATCTTATCAATAAAATTAAAAATAGAAGATGCCAAAGTACATAATTGCTTGAGCTTCACTTGGTTTTGAGAATAATTAATTCTCTATTGAACAAGGCCAACCACATGAAGGTGGAATCTCAACTAGTCCCTCACCCTCCCTCACATCTCTCTCAATTCCCCATAGCCCATATATATGCAAAAGAAATTAAATGAAAATAAAATAATTAAACATGCAGATTCCATAAGAAAGATCACTTACAAGATAGTACCAAATATATTATATCAAAAAAATTTCAATCTACAAAAATAATAGTACAAAATGTACTATGTCAAAAAATTCCATTGTGCATCATATCCTATGGGATTTCTTATTCTTGAGAAAATTTATAAGAGGTGCACCATCCTCTTTTGTGTTTGGTGGTTGTTGGTTCATCTCTATTGATTCATGTTTCCTAATATTGGAACACAACATACATATCTGGTCACAGTCATGTACAAGTTGAGTGGAACCAACACCTACTATAAAAAGTGAAATGATATATAGTTAATATTCTTATTAATGTTTAATGTTAATATTAAATAAATCTTTAATAATTGTTCGGTGTTAAAATTAAATCAAAATTTATTAACTTCTTGACTCCATGGAGAGGCCATGGTATGAAGCACATTCACCTCCTGTGCTCTCCTAGTTTCCTCATATATAGCCTCTTCCCCTAAATAAAATGAAAGTTATAATTATACGAAATATAATCTTAAAATTCATTATATGATAAATCTAATAATTATACAATCATAATAATATCGCGAGGTTGTTTGTCTCCTACAACATAGATATTTCTTTATCTCTCCTACATTAAGAAAATTAAAACATTAAATTATAGGTGTTTGGTTTTGTAGAAAACATCGTTTTCTTTTTGAAAATGATTTTAGCCATAAATATAACTTTCAAAACTAACATTTGTTTGGTTTTCATCTTTCCCCCCAACTTGGACACGTTCAAGCATAATTTGAAACTCACATTTCAACATGAGTTTCCTTTCTTCTTCCATGGGTGCTCATTTCATGACATGCACGTAATATTCCATTGCATGCCAATAATGAACTGGTTGCATATTTATAGTAATAAGATGGTAAAATCATTTTCATATTTACAAATCGGACATACAATTTCAAGTATCCACCTTGGCCAATTTTGTATTAGCCATGCTTCTCTAACCTAGAATGGGTGGCTTTGGATGTATGTTTAAGACTACAAGGAATTTTAAGAACATTAAGATAATGCAATTTTAATTCTATGTTAAACTTTACAAAAATATCATACTTAATGAAATTCCAAATGTTATACCTTCCTCCATATGGAGGTGTACTTCCTTGTTTTCTCATACATTTTTCCTTTTCATCCTCTTGGAGAGTTGTTTACTTTTCCAACACGCACCACACTCCCCGTTTCGATGGCGGTGAGTGTGGGTGCTTGTCATTTTCCAAGTGGAAGCACAACACCTTGTCGAATTATCCATGCCACCTTGTCCTGTCACACTAGTACTTAGTGCGCTGAAAAATAGAGTAGTGACAATGACATGCCTACCAATTTTCTCTCTAAAGATCACCTTAAAGTCATCACACTCAATATTATCAAGCTTAGGGAGAAAATAAGATCTATGATGCAACTTTATCCAAGGTTTCTCTATCCCAGACATAGCCTCGAGAATAGCCTCATCTGATGGAAAGATGTCATCGAGGCAGTCATGTGAGCGAGATGACGACACTGCCCAAGTAGGCAACGCATAAGGGTCCTCCTCCTCCATCCATGAAGAGGAAGTACTAGACTCTACAACCAAATAAATAATAGGTTAATAAGCTACCATTTTTGTAGACAACAACATGTTCATCTCGGCAGGTATAGACTCTTCACACAAGGTACTTAGAGAAAGAAGAGTCCAAGGATCCTCCATATGTGAAGTGAGAAAAGGAATCGAACTCAACGACATTGACGCCTTACAAAGACTAGAACTGATTATAAGAATGAGCGCAATAAAACTAAAAGTTCCCATTAATGAAGGATACATGTCCACCCCAATATTCTTAGTTGCAGGCTGAGAATGATTGATAACCGGGATAGAAGCTCTCGACGATGCCTTCAAACTAAAATTATCAAAGGATATTTTATCAATCGTCACAATCTTCCTATCCAAAGGAAGAAAAAAAACCCAGAAGAGTGACAACACGACCACTTGCATGCTATAAATCTAGCTCCTACACAGTAAAAGATTATAGTCGAGGGGCGCATCAAATACCTCGACCTCAATCGCAATGCTGTTCCCTCCCAATTGGAACTCAAGGGAAGAAAGAATGTCCCATGACCAAAACGATATTCCATCAAATGCAATTAACATGGTGCCCGACTTAGACAATGTAGGAGAACCCAACTCCTTCCAACAGGACAAAGACATCACGGAAGCCGCAGCACCTTCATCAATCATTGTGCGCTTAATGGTGTTGGTTACACACTCTACATGAAACAAAAAGGACATATAGTAAGGCAAGTGAGGCTAGACTCCATGAGTTTCAAATTTGATCACTGAAGGAGAGATTCCATCAGCCACCCCAAGCGCAGACAACAAGGATTTCCTTTATGGAGGACAAGTATGAATAACTTCTAAAGCAGACATTGCACAAGGAGTCTGGCCCAAATCCTCGATGATAGAATAGTTCTAGGAGGCTTTGGCATTAGCATTGTTCCCCGGACAATTTAAGACTCCCTTAGGAATACAAGGTGGAGCTTCAGCCTTATCACAAGGTTTTTCAATACACAAAGGGCTCTTAGGT
This sequence comes from Pseudotsuga menziesii, assembly GCA_001517045.1. Taxonomy (NCBI): domain Eukaryota; kingdom Viridiplantae; phylum Streptophyta; class Pinopsida; order Pinales; family Pinaceae; genus Pseudotsuga; species Pseudotsuga menziesii. Next base: position 29,835 of record LPNX010928947.1, on the reverse strand, counting down.
GGAGGAGGTTCTTTCCCTAGGTTGGGTTGCGACGTAGAATAATCCTTAGAATGTGTCACAACATTTTTGGAAGACATCGTATTAATAAAATCATGGCCACTAACAATGTCCAGTGGGTTTGGAGTCCCACCAGAAGCACTACCAAGATCCACGGTCTTGAAGTTCATATTCTGGTTTTGTGGTAAAGGATTTACTAACACAGTTGGGCTCTATTCGATGAACTTTGAGGCATCTTCTATCCAAGGGCATAAGTGAGTGAGGTGATCATCCCCACAAAGCTTATAAGGAAATTTAATCTTACACTTAGGTTTCTTAGACCCCCTAGCATTATTATTGTTCTTGTCATTATTATCATTTTCATTCCCATTCCCACCCTTTTGATTTTTTTTACCTTTATTTTTATTCCGTCTAGGTTGATGGTTACCTTTCTAGTTCGACGATTGCACTGAAAGTACATCCGTCGTTTGGGTAGAATGAGATGAATCCCTAGCTTTTCCCGAAGCATTCTGGTTAATAGAGAAGTTATTCATTTGGTTTGTAACCGATCTTGCAGGCTTAGCACTTGTAGAGCCAACAATTCCATAAGCATGTGGCCCAAGTTTAAACTTAGGGTCGAACTTAGATCTAAGTGCATTCGGTACGATCTCATACAAGAGCCTAGACTGAGCATAAATCAAATCCAACTGTTGAGCTCTAAAGATAGCTTGTTCCTTAGTCTACACTCTAGATGTGGAAAAATCCTTCGCTATATAAGGAAATAAAGACTTGAGGAACCATTCCAAAAGGAACTCTAGTGGTATGAAGGAATTAATCAATCTCTTCCGTCTACGAAACTCCTGAATGTGAATCTGAGATATGGATGGATTTGTCTTGCCAAAATGTTGACAAGAGTTTAGTACCGGCATCGTAATGCATAGGTAGCTAAAAGTGATTGAGGAAGGTCATATCTAGGTCATTAAACGATGTATAAGTCCCCCTAATAAACTCTATGTACCACTTCGCTATAGGCCTCATGAGGGTGCATTGAAATAGACTTAAATTAACCAAATCGTGATTCAAGGAGTCCGAAGAGAACCAAAGGTGAAATGTTATGACGTGTTCACTAGGATCTTCACCAACCTTACCTTTGAACTTTGGAATGTCCGAAGGAATCTTAGCAGGAACGACCGGCCATGCCAAGTCATGAGACACAAGATGATTTTTCAATCTCGACAAGTTAGGTAGATTCAATGTTGCAAGGATAGGGAGCCTAGGCTGATCCATTTGGTTCCATGCTCCCTGATAGGGTTGGTTCACATAGGTTTGATTGTTATATAATCCATGGCATTTTCTAGTGGGATAGCAACCTCCTCCCATTTGACCCATATAGGGTTGTGTATTGTAGTTTGGAGTACCTTGAGGCTGAGGTGCTACAAATCCATAGTTAGGAGACTAATAAGTGGGTTGATACCCGGACCCATAAGGTGTATAATTTTGTCCATAAGATGCTCCATAGGATGGTCCATAAGACTATCCATAAGATGACCCATAAGATGCTCCATAAGATGGAACATACCCGGCCGACACATAAGGAGGCACATAGCCTTGTGATTCTACAGTGTGAGAAGATGTGAGATGAACATGACTAACGATAGAACTCCAGCCTGAAGGACCATGCATTAGAGGAAATTTGGGGTCTAAAATGGGCCTCACAAGAAAATGCGCCAACAATAAATTTTTTGAGATGGAATTCAAGAACCAATAGAATTTCAATAAAATGAGTCAACCATAATGGTTGAATTGACATATTTGTGAGAAAAGAAAACTACATTTTTTGTTCGTATTTTCGACATATTTCCCTATGTTTTTACACAATTTCAAGCGGGAGAGCTTGTTGGATGCAGAATTTAATTCTAGATCCAACGAGTACTCACACTACATACTTTTGAAGGACCCCACTACCCCAAAAATAAGAAATACCTGAAAAACATGATGATGATGTCATCATCACATTTTTTCAGGTATTTCTTATTTTTGGGGTAGCAGGGTTCATTAAAAGTATGCAGTGTGGGTACTCGTTGGATGTGAAATTAAATTCCACATCCAACAAAATCTCCTGATCAGAATTTGAGTAAAAACACAGGGAGATATGTCAAAAATACGAACAAAAAAAGTAGTTTTTTTCATTCTTCCTCCAATATTAATAACTATTATTTTATTATTTTAACTATTATTTTATTATTTTCCTTCGGAGGCCTATTTTAGACCTCAAATTTCCTCTAATGTGAGTTAGGAGGAGGATGTGTCGTCAAAAGTGGATTTGAAGGAACCGATTTTGAAGACGATGGATTATGGGAAGGGATATAAATTGTACCCCCAATATTCACATTTCTAGGATCAGTCACCCGAATGAGAACAATAGTGCTAGGTGTAGGATGCATGTATGAAGGTCCTCCCACCGTAGGGATGGAAGGTGCAATATGACTAGTATTACCAAACCTATATAAATGGAAATGAATGGAATTGCCCCCAGGCACAACACCAGGGTCAACACTTGACCCAACATTAGATGCTGGATCAGTCTTGGGAAGGTCTAGCATGCCATACCTAATTGTGATAGTGCTAGTGGGTGCATGTTGAGCCTCACCGCTTGGATTACGCAACCAATATTGTTGGTCTGCTTGTATGTTGTCTGAAAATTGTGATAAATCTTCATGTCATGCTCAAACCACATGGTGGTTGGATCCAACCGAAGTCCCATACGTGCTCGAAGGTTCAACCTCCCATATGGGAGGTGGATAAGTGAGATGCTCTGGAATCTTAGAACCATGGTGACTCATGGTGAGATGTGTGTGTGAATCAAAGTGACAATTAGTCCACCCAGACTATCTGGTTCTCTCTCCTAAAGGAGGAGACGTAGAAGGAGGAATTACTCCTAAATGTTGAGAATGACAGTGTTGCACCTATATCCACTATGACTCGACAAAAGAGAAAGAATCAATATAGATACACAAACCTTAGCAATCTAGCATACAAAGAGCACACTCCTAAGAAAATATACAATAAAAAAATAAGCAAACCAAGGGGAGGATATGTGAGCTCTCGAATGCAGCAGGTATGCCTCACCTAGGAGAGGATTGAGACTCCCATACACTACAAGCGGAGTTTGATAACCAATTATAGTGGACTTCAGCTTCAATGTGTAAAGCGACTATGCTGTCTGACCCTTAATTGGCCAGGACACCTACATCATAACCTCTGCAAGTACCCGCTGCGATACCTAGGTAAGGAAACTAAGGTCACCCTAATATCATCAATGCTCAGGAGGACAATCATAGGAGGGATCGACTGTATGGGTAGGGTAGAAAAGCTCGAAGTTCAAAAGCACCAACTGGTACCTCAAAATCCCCCAGATATGAATACGATCCTAGAAATATCTCCAGCACTCATAGAAAGTGACCAAGGGATATATCCCAATCATAATCGTGTGCAATGCCTCATGCTTGAATCCTGTGTAAGAGGAGCTTCCCGAGAAACACTAATTATACCAAGGATTTCTCTCTCTCACCTCGACAGACACCTAATTGTTTGTGTTTAGTAGTCTTGGAGAATTGACTCACAATGAACTATTCCAAGACTTTAAATCCTAATCTTGTTGGTGAACCCTATAAAATAAAAATGTGTAGTTCATTTTAATGAAGTGTTGATTTTAATGGTTGTAATTACTCAAAGGGAAATGGTCGTGCGACTAATGATATTGTGATTCACTAGTGAAATAAATGTGCACACCTAACAAACAATTCCAAGTGCAATTTTGTAGAATGAAAAATAGGGTATGCCACTACATGGGATGCAAGTTTTTCCTTCAAATGAGAATGGAATCATTCCTAAATGAACACCTAATTATAATTCAATAAGCAAAACCTAATGCAAGTGAAAAAATGCAAGAATGCATAAGTATGCAAAAGAAAAATATTTTTGTATTTTTTTGAAATAAATGAGATATAAAAAGAAATAATAGACCCTACAACTCTTAGACCCTGCAACCACTCATATGCAGTATCCAAGCAAGGCACCAAAATAAAAGAGACCTAATGCACTAATCCCAAAACCAAAAGGAAAAAATGAATGACAAGAACAAAACCTAATTAAAAATAAATCAAAAGGGGTCTTTGGTCATAAACATAGGCTATATATAGAAACCAATAGTACCCAATAAGACTCAGTAATCATCAAAACTCACTCAGCAACACTCAATCTCCTAAATATAGCTCAAAACAAAAGCATATGTGACTGTATGCAGTAAACCTGTGTACATACACAGGAATTCAAGAGAAAACAGTGTGTATATGCGAATGTAATGCAAATAATCGCATACAGGAAGAAAACAAGGGAAAAATGATAATCCAAGATCAAATTACTCCTACATGACAATACTGGGAAAACATACCGCCAGACCCCACGCAGAAACAGAGAAATAAAGAGCAATTCAAGCACATTGTATACCCAATCCCCAAGGAAAAACAACTAGGAACCTTCCCAACAGAGTTGTCAATTCTATTACGAAGAGAAACTTCCTATGGATTTGGGATACCAAAATAGACAATATGACACCAGAAATCAATATTTCCAATATGAAAGAGCAGTAAACAAATCTAACACTAAGCGATATAGAATCGCACCTGATTTCGGATGGTTAAAGTGGATCCCCGTTGATATTTTCCAATGCAATTGCAATTATAATTTGCTCTCAACAATAACAAACAAAGAAAGCATGATATATATAAATGTGTTAGAGCTACTCTAGTATATATAATCAACCATGTATAAGCAATTAAATACATCCATGGATTCAAGATTCATATTCAAATGCACATGAATTGGTGAGGAAAATATATTTCTATTAATAAATTAGAGATACAATAGTGACAAACTCTGTCTGCACTTCCGAACTAGAGAAACTCAGTCCTCCACCTAGGCCTCCACCACTTCAATCCTCCATCTCTCGATAGCAAGCTCACAAAGCAAAGGCAAGCTTGGGAAGAACACTATGTGCTCCAAGGGACAAAGGGGTGCAAACTCAATTATAAGAAAAAATGAGGAAACAATGGACTATAATTTCCTTACTCTTCAATTTCTCCTCGTTCAATGTATCCAGGAGGCTCAATATATAGTGCTCCAAAGGGGTAATGGAGGGTTGAATCCAAGCATTCTCAAGGCATATGGAAAGCCAAGAGACAATATAGTCAGACTCATATGAGGAAAACTCCAAAAATATTTGTCATTTTGCACACATCCCGCTGTACACGGGTTTGATGTCAAAAGTTGCGTATACACGTGGGTATTGATTTAAAAGTCTCATATAGGTATAAAGAGACAATTTTTGGGGATGATCTTGGAACATCAAATTATAATATAAGTCCATGGGGTCCAAAGAGTCCGTAGAGGGACAGGGAAGGCCATAAATGTATGATCAACTAGGTGTGGTAAAATCAACTATAACATGCTTCAACCTCTTTTGTAAGAAACAAGGTTGAATATTTTTAATGAATATTTTCTCGTAGCCAAGGGCCTCTTGTTTGGGCAGTCCATAATGCACATTAACAATAAATCCTATTCTCTTTCAATTGATGGAAGTTGCACTTCTTTTGTCCATTCATCTCGAGAGTGAAAAATGAATATTTAATTCCTTATAGGTGATTGGTTATTCCAAGGGATTTGCGTCTATATATGGAGCATGAACCATTTATTGCAAGGGACCAAGAAGGGTTCATTTAATTCTAAAATTCATATAATTGGTGTTGTCCAGAGTAGTCGTCATCCTAAGAAGAAAAGTAGTAATCACAAGAGAAGTAACAATGGTTATTACAGACTTGTGGTAATGACAAGACAAAGCAAGAATGGTAACACAAAGCAAGAATGCTTTCTGATTTTGACTTCTCACTACATCATTTGAATTCTTGAATATTTTTGTATTTATTTTCATATTTTAAACTGCATCTATTGGATATTTTTTTAATATATGTATTGTTTGAGTCATTTCTTTACAATCAATCCTGACCTAAAGCTAATTTGAAGTTTACTAATGGTGGACACTCGACAGTGGACGTTTAAATATTAACCACTCAATAATTTTTGATAAATGTATTGTTAAGTTATTATGTCCCCGATAGGGGATATATATGGTTCTCCCATGTAGATTAATTTAGGAGGTAGGTTCAAATTTTTTGGTTTTTAAATGTTTTTTCTATAGTTTGGAATAATTTTTATTTTTGGCATTATTTAAATTTTGATTTAACTTGGCTCTTATTGGTTCTGTGTAGGTGACATCATTATGGGATTTTGTATCCCAAGACCCAACGACGAGCTGATGTAAGCAAGCATTGTGATAATTATTATTCCCTACGGGGAATTATGTATTTTATAGGGTTTTTACATTAGTGCCATCTTATTTGTAGTTTTTTATGCTATTGTTTGTATTCCATTTCTCTGAGGATCTAATAGGAATTTTGCAACTCTTGTCCAATTGCATGCAATCGATGTGCATGCAACACTCCACCAACACTCCACCTGGATAAGGCCATGGCAGCACTAGCCAAGCTCCCTTTCTTCATTTTTTCTTTCCTCTATGCAATATAGAACACTTATATTGATGCATACAACAGGATTACCACAACTTCTGAAAACGCGCTCAGTGCCGCTGCTTTTGGTATGAAAGAAGAAATTGAATACAATCTTCGCTGGTGTTTCTCCCTAAATAGGTAAATTTTGTAAATCTTCATAATTGAATTGTAATAATGAATACAATTTTAGCTGATGTTTCCCACGAAATAGGTAAATTTTGTAAACCTGCTGAACTAAATTATAATAACTTACCATTGATTTTTGCATCGTAGAGATTTCGAAGCTTGAATGTGGGTTTATCTCTATATAGAAACAAGTACTTTTTTTACTAAATAATGAATATTACTGTGTGATGCAAAGGACATGCTTCAAGGTGGTAAATTTATAGACTGGTCATTTGTCTAATCTATGAAAGGTCGATTCCTTTTGTGCTCCATTTATGTGTGAATGTTCTATTGTTATGGAATCCAATGTCAACTGAGACCAAGATATGGAAGCTGCAATTCCAAAACATATTTTGAACAAACTTGCGTTAATTTAAATCTCTCTATTCAGGATCATTTCAACGAAATTAATAGGGCATTGATATCTTCCCATAAGAGGGCCATCTGGTCTTCGTGCAAATAAAAAGGGTAGAGTCTACCTACTACACCCTCGGATAATGGTGACTTAAAACGCCCCTGTTTCTGACAGTCCCTGTTTCTACTTTCAATCCATGTGTTTTGATATCAAATATAAATATAATGCGATTATGCAATCTTGTTATTTTTAGTTTTAAATTGATTTAATATCAAATATAAATATAATGTGATTATGCAATCTTGTTATTTTTAACTTTGAATAAGCAATTTGAAGCGATTTGGATTTTAACCATGAAAATTACAATCTAAAGATTTTTGAATCTGAAATTGGTGGATTTAGACGAAGTTTAAGTGGATTTGACTGTTGAGTATCATGTTCTCCCTGTGTACTAGTTTGTTTTAGTTTTACAAAATTAAAACAGTTGCTGTAAAAATATATCAGGACAATCAACTACCTGTTTTGAAGTCGTAGGTTAATCTAATCTAAATATGGCTGCAAGGAGAAACTGTACTTCAATCAATATCTCAAACCATAATATTTACAAAAAATTTAATATCAATACAATATATACAATAGTAATATTCAGACACTGTAATATTACACTACTTTAATATGTCAAAGTTATTTGAATAATGATCTCCTCATGCTCTTGTAGAGCACCTTCACTAAGCTGTAAATACTTACTACTCTCTGTACAAATACATATTTAAAATTTGTTGAATTTATTTTTTATTACCTCTAAAGCTTTACAAAACTCTTTGGCAACATCGTTCGATATTTTGACGTTGGACTTTCAGATTAATACATACCCACTAAATTCTATCATTTGACCCTAAAACAAATTATATATTCTTAACCTTTCTCACCATTCAACTTTCAAAGGTAGAGACTGCACCTTGATAGTATTAGGCCGGGACAGAAATGTCATATTTTCGGATGAAGAAAAGTTCTTTAGATGAAGAAAGATAGAAATGTCGTATATTCAGATGAAGAAAAATTCTGTCATTATTATAAGAAAAGTTCTTTGTTATTATTAGATGAGTTGTTCAAAGATTAAAAAAAAATTGTTCTCCTATGAGCCCTGGGAAAATTGCTACATTGATATACAATATGATTCAATGTGTGGTAAGTAAAATATGATAAAAAGTGCTCCATTGCTATTCAATTTGTTTTGTAGGTAAAATTGTGTTGTACATCTAATTTTATATGTATTTTTATTTATATATAAAAAAATTGTTTTTTTCAAACACTTATATTTTTATTGCAATCAAGAATACAATACAATATTTAAATACTTATATATATATATATATATATATGTAAAAACTATTTTTTTCAAAGGGTATACTTTGCTAAAAAGAAGCTCTGACGGCTCCTACCTTGGGCTGATCATGGTTGCTATTGATCACCCGTGATATGATAAGTACACATATATTTGTATATCCCCAATACTGTTAAGTACATGTATCATACTATTAAATACCAGTATACCCGCAAATGTGACATTCCTTGGGCTGTTAACTTATTGATTGAGTGAATCTTTCGTAATTTTCTTACTTTAAGTATGAATGGTAGCACATAATTTTACATAAACTAGGGTTTTGAAGCGAAAGTAAAGATAGCCTGTGAAACCAAGCATTCCTATTATAAAATGGGTTGAGAATAAATTATCCTCTAAATGAGGACTTCCTATATATTGGTTGATCTCCCTTTGGTTAAGTTGGCTTGTAAGTTATGTTTTAAGAAAATATATAGGTGTTTTTATTATATTAAAATTTACACATTCTAATTAAGAATTAATTTAACTTTTAAATAATAAAAATAAATAAAGTTTTATTTAAATAATAAAAAATAAATAAAGTTTTATTATTTAAGAAGATTTTTAAACAATAATATTAAACAAAAAGAAAAATATTACTATTATTTAAAAGAATTTATATTTTAGGATATTAAAATAATTTTTAATAATTCATTCATCTTAATAATTTTTAGCAACTAAATATGATATACACAGTGTTCCATGAGGACATGTCTCCCAAAGTTGGGATGCTCCCTGCGCTTCCAACACTCTGGGGGCTACGAGGGTCCATGGAAAACGTTTCCCAGTGCTCTCCACAGGTCTAGGCCTAGGCCGATTTCCAATTCCAATATGTTATAGCTATGATCCATTTAAGCCTATGTGTCTTCTATTTTAATCCTTTTAAACTACAAGCTACAGGAGTTGGATTCTTTTAGGCACATCAAAGCTTATAGTTTTTTAATTTCAAGAAATTATAATTAATGAAATCAATCAATTTCTATATTAATAAAAAAACAAAAAAAACAAACAATTAATTTTTATATTAATAAAAAAAAAAAAAGTTAAAGGATTATTCAAATTGAAGTTAATAAAATTAGTTGTCAAACAGATCTAAGTTATCTCATGTCATGAAGCTTTGATGGTCCAATTTTAACTTTTAAACTACTATTATTTAGCTTCATATCAAGTGGAAAAAAAAAACTCCTTCAACAAGTGTTTTCATTGCAAAAACTTTTCTTCTAGTAGTCACAAAGCTAATAGAAATTGATGGTGGTCCTTCCAGTATTAATTTTAGGTGGACCTGCGTGAGTACAGGTGTCTTACTATTTGGCACTCATATTCATCTAGTTGTACATTGAGATTTTAGAAAATATTTGTGGTATTTATTTTTGAAGTACTTCCTAGCTTTTGGAAAAGCTTTGTGGCATTTATTATGACTCTGATTCGTAGAGATATAATTAGATGACCCCAAAAAATTTATCTCCATTTTTTGTAGTTCTTACCCTCTAAATGTTGGTTCAGAGGAGTATAGAGACCTTGTGAACGATAAGGATGACACCAAAAAACTAAGGGAGAGAGTAGATGAGCTTCACATAAGGTGAAGCCCTCTGGAACAGAGTAAAGATCAATTTATTTTGTATGAGGAAGTTGATGCTCATGAGAATGATGGGTGTGGTCAGCAAGGTCCTTAACAAACACGAGTATATAATATACTTCCTCCAGACAAAAGAAGAGATGATATTTAATCATGCCAAACTGCGCCCCCATCTCAAATTCATAGATAACAAATGGGTTAAAGCTTCCAAGGTATGCACATTACTTCTCTTCTTTCACTTATTTTTTTAATGAGTGACAAGATTTATGCACTTATCTTAGTCCTCAAATGGATAAATTTCTTTTAAGTTTGTTGTTTTCCTATTGTTTTCTTATTTTTCTGTAATGTTTATTTCTTATTTCTTCCATTGTCCATGATACCCTATTCATGTCCCTGGAGATTTTTTTTGAACACATTAGGTCCATGTATCCCATTATAGGCTCGGATAGGTTTGGCCATGGACTTCTAAGTGGATTTTACTGTGTTGGGACCTCTGCCAATCAGGACGCTAAGGGCAATAGTATTGTTTAGTGTGTTGCTTCTACCTGAGACACTAATAATGATTTATTGGCAGTTTGCAAGGTGGACATGGTTTACCTTGGGCTATGAAATCTATGTACAACAATTTATCATGTTAAACCTGACCTAAAAAAATATTATCTTTGATTATTTAATATAAAAATAAATAACCCCCATGCTACATAAACCGAAATTTATAGTTAAATCATACAATTTAGAATAAAAATGAAGGTTGTTACTTTTATGATGTAATGTTAAGAAGTATGGAATCCTTTGGAGTTTATACATCGACTTCAAGCCCTTCAAATCCCCCATTGTTTGTAAAATTTCATCTAACTCCCCTCAATAAAATTCAAATGGTACTGGTTCCCGCAATCTATAGAAAATCACTACCTTTATAAACCATGGTCATTATCATACAAAATATTTTTATTTTCCACTAAGAGTGGGGTGAGTGTGCTTATCCATTGGCAAATGTGTAGGACCAGAGTATGATTCCCACAATTGAAAGGAATCTAAACGGTTCTTGGTCAAAATCGATATGACCGTAGTTTAGCACATAACAATTTGTTGTACATAATGAAATGCAGTTGTTGATTTCTAATAAATTTCAAAGTTATGCATTTAATACAAGTTTTCTTCACCGTGTTGATATTTTCTAGCTCTTTCTGTACTAAATTATCAAAATCAATATGACTATAGTTGAACACATAATGATTTGTTATACATAATGAAATGAAGTCGTTGATTACTAATACATTTCAGAGCTATGCATTTAATACAAGTTTTTTTCACTGTGCTGATATTTTCTAGCTCTTTTCTGTACTAAATGAAAAAAATGGAAATCACCACGAAAAAGAAAACAATAACATACTCTCATTCGCAAGTCCAAAAGTGGAAATCAATAAAACCACTAAAGAAAATCAAGTTCACCACGCCTTAATGCCTAGCTTACTGATCTCATAGTTATATAAGAGAGCTCGATTTCTGCCATATTATGTTGTGCATCAACTAGTAGTACACACAACCGTTGTAATCATGTAGCCTCGCATTTTTATCTGATTAACACCATTTGTCGCACAAAGGCAATTCCAAGTCCAACAAATAACACATGTATGGTAGAGCATACACACGGCATGTGGTTCATGCACGCTTCATCCATCTGGCTGCGTAAGGAAGAGATAGGTGTATCTTTCTTTTACTTTGAATTTGTTTATGATGATGACTTTACGTTTAGAAGGAACCATAAATAAATGAAGGCAGGTGGTAGCCATGACTTCTACCATGCCTTGACAGTTTATAGCTAATGCATGATAAGTGATCTAAGTTGAATTTTTTTAGTTGCTTTGAATTTTTGTTTTGGTTTATTTTGAAAGAATGTGATTATTTAGAAAAATGTCGTCTTGAAGTCACTCTAACTTCATGGTTAACTTTACCATCTAGAATTGTCTATAACAAAATATCCAAAAAAGAGTTCCAAGAATCAACAATCATATATTGAAAAACAAGAGAGGATAAGACCAGACTACATGCCATCAATACCACTAATGGTATTAACACCTACTTACATGCCATCAATATCACAAATGGTATGAACACTTACAGTCAATTTTGGTAATATATATGGAGGTGAATTTTTACCTTTATTACAGATTCTATATAAATGTCTATATACATCTTCTAAACTTCTAAATTTTAAGTTAATAATATCTTATATATATAACATTTTTTTTTCTATTCATGTAGATCCATATTCTTTTATATAGCTTGCACTCTACTATATCGTTTATTTACTTAGATTTTCTTATACTCTTACAAAGTAAGAATAGAAAAATAAGGAAACAAAGTGAGTTCAATATTTGAGAAAAATAAAGAAACAAAGTGAATTCAATATATTAAATTTAGACAAATATGTAGAGCTTAACCATGCCACACTATTTATCGTGCGGTTGTGAGCACAATTCACAATGAAAACAAGCTTGATTGTGTTGGGGTCTGTACAGTAGAGTTTCGAATATTTTGCAGATTGTTCTAGATGTATGGATTCGCAAGGATTTTAACCTTGACAAAATGCATAAACAATTTTGGTAATGATCCTTAACATAAATTTGCTAGATCAGTGGTTACGTGGAGCTCGAATTACACATTTCTAATTCTTCAAGAAATCGGTGAATTTTTACTTTTGTTAAAGGGTAAATTCATCCCTAATAGTTAAAAGACAACATAGGAAGCTCTCAAAGTTTTTCATTAACTAAATTAGCTCCACTAAAGTCAAAGCACAATTGCATATTAATTTAAAGTGAGAAGTACTAAACTAAACAAGGTGGATGAGTAGCAAAGCTACATATTCCCTGCCATTAAGTTTGTAAATTGCGTTGCCATTGTAAATTGAATTAAGCTTGCAATTGAATAAGTTTGTAATGCAACAACCCCAATTAAAATAATAACATAATACATTTTTTTCTATTCAAATTAAGTCTATAGGTAATGGACATGATAGGTGTTTCAACAACCCCAACATTGATAAGTTTAAACAATGAACGTTTAATGTCTATGAGAAGTTTATCTAACTTTTAATAGTAAGTTCAAATAATGAACTTTTAATGTCTAGGAGAAATTTATCTAACTTTTAAACTATTATATTCCAAATATTGTTATGGGTCTATGCGCTTTCAAATTTATGCAGTTTGGAAGTCTCAACCTTTATGTAGATAATCAAACTATGTTCTCATAGTTTTCAAATTTAGGTAGTTGGGAAGTCTTAACTTTCGAGTAGATAAACAAATTATATTCTCAAAATTTTCATAGTATGTTTACAAGTTAAGACCTTATGAGTTATAATCTTTAATAATGTAATATTTTTTATTTTTTTATAATACCGAGATAATCTATCTTAGTCATTACGCAGTAGAAGATTGATTATCCAAGGAAGTTGCGTTAGCAATTTGAAACTCTCGACGTTTCGATCCTTACTCTAGGATCATCCTCAGGAGACAAACGAAGACTCTCGTGATGTAAAATAGCCCGGAAAGTTATTAATACGCAAATTTGTGAGGAAAATGGAAGTTTAAAGAGAGAGAGCGTCGAACCGACGCTCTCTCTTTAAACTTCCATTTTCCTCACAAATTTGTGTATTAATAACTTTCCGGGCTATTTTACATCACCACAGTCTTCGTTTGTCTCGTGAGGATGATCCTAGAGTAAGGATCGAAACGTCGAGAGTTTCAAATTGCTAAAGCAGCTTCCTTGGATAATCAATAATCTATCTTAACTCAAAACTTATCATGTGTGAGAAGAATTAAATCCCTCAAAGTGAAAATCTTTTTAACAATGCAAAACCTTGAGAAAATATTGGTTACACTTATAAGGATTTGATCTCTAACGTATAATCCAATTAATTACTTTCTTATATATATATCTTTTGTTTATTTAATATTTCATTATTTTATTTAACATAAATCTCAATCATTTTAAATTAGCTTTCAAATTTAATAATTCGAGAGAAACTTATCACATTTATGTCAACATTTTTAAAACCAAAACCGCCTCGATTTGTAGGAATTTAATGGATTTAGGATCGTCATGTCTACGATGAAATCATTTTAGTCTTTTATTTATCTCATAGATATACTCGTAATAAACAATCCATAAATTGCGAGTACTTTAATGTTTTATATTGTAGTGTAAAATATTAACATAAAAGTGGTTATGAAAATGTTGAAATCCAATGTTAATTTCATGGCTGCTGTGAATTTCATGGTTGTTACAAGTAGTGTATTAGAGCATTCATTTAAGATTCTAGTTTATTAAGCTGATAGGCATATATAGGTGATATTTGGGATGGACTTGTTTGAGCGGATCATTAAGATCCACCAAAATATGACAAATGTATGACTGAGATGTGTTGGCACGTTGTCTGATCTTTAAACTATCATCGCTTGATTCATTTAAGGCTTTCTTTAAGATAAGTTAAATGTTTTTATCAAAATGGCCTCCAGGTGTGGTTGATCATGGTTTATACTGCAATGGGGCATGATGACCTGCTAGTTGTATGATGCGTGCTGGTAGTTATGGCAGTAGTATATATTTGGAAGTTATATACAAGCAACAGGTTCAAGAAATCCAGGTTTATCACCATTTGCATTCATTCACTATCATTGCGAGAAGAGAGTTAACCATTGCCATTCGATTGCAGAGACATAGGCTTTTATATGGAGAATGCCATGCAACTGGCTCGAAAAAGGTCCGGAAAGAAATTCCACGACCTCTATGTTCACAGACTCGAGCGGTACATGAACCGTCAAAGGTAAAATGCTAGACGTTGAGTGTATAAGGGATACTTGTAAATTTTTATAGATATGTTTTAAGGGAATTATGAATTGTTCGAGTCGAAGAAGTTCTAATTTCAGGCAGGTTTTACTATGTGGACTGGACTATGTTTTTACTATTTGTGTTGTGAAGTACATGGAGGTTGTCACTCTTTTATCTTATTAACTACCTATCTATTCCCTTTGAATTTAGAATAAAGGTCTATTCCCTTTCAATTTAGAATGATGTCTGAATCTTCCATTGCGATTGCAAGTTTGAGAAAATATAAGTTTGTCTGTGTGTGGCTACGTTTATGTTAAAATATGAAATGACAGCGAATAATAAAATTTCATTATTATCTCATAATAAGCAGACTTGTACAGAAACGACATATTCCACAACTGACTTCCCACCTCCTCAATTCGATTGTAAAGACCACCTAGCATATCTATAAGTAAAAGCGGCTTTCGCATACCAGAACGCATGAAGTTTGCCAACAATGGCTACATGCAACGCCCAGGTATATTTCTTTAAATATTCTTACCAATGTTGTTTCCTTAATCCACAATTAGGCTAGCATATTGCTCCCCATTGTCAATTCATTCCTAAGTATAATTTCTTCATAATTTCTTCATTGCATTTAGATATAAATCATGAAAACTTATTAGGATGTCAGTTCAAGGTATGTTTGCTGAATCTGCTGTAGGAAGTGAAGATCAACCTTTTTTTTCATGTCACATAACGGTTGATTTCATGACGAACTCAGTATTTCCCATTTTTTCCAGATAACTATGTAAACTTCTGTCAATTATTTGATTATACCACATTTCCGCCTAATTGTACCAAAGAATAATTGCCAATGTCCTAGGTAGTGCTTTTGATGCTCATGTCCATGGATGATTCTTCTGGATGGGTTTGAAATGCATGGAATACGATTATTGATTGCTCTATCTTTTTTATCTTTGTTTTTTTTAAATAGGATTTGATCAAATGTCCTATGCCCAAGTATTCGTTTTTTCCTTCTTTTTTATGTTGCTTATGTCTGTGGATGAGTCTTCTTGATGGGTTTGAAATGCATAGAATATGATTCTTGATTGGTTTATCTTTGTTATCTTTGTCCTTTTAAATAGGATTTAATCAAAGGTCCTATGCCCAAGTATTCGTTTTTTTCTTTTCTTTTTTATGCTACTTGTTGAACCTAGAATCTGAGTATTGAAAGCACACAACCTCAAAAAACTGCCTACAAAGCCAATACACACCTTTCCACTTCTTGCACCTGGAATATGGCTATGGAAAAAGTAGGATTTCGTAAATCCCAAACATATTAGCTCATTTTTTTTCGTAACTTTTCAAATTGTTCATTGTCTAATTGCAGGTCGGGTTCTATTCCCGGGGCACAACAATCTCCATTGGTTCCAAATAGAAAATGTCTCATATTTTATAGACACTCGAAACCTTGTTATGGATTCTCTGTACTTGCCTTGGGTTTTTGTGCATGTATGCTTCTTTCTCAATTCTGCAACTGTTTTCATAGTAAGACTTTACACATTATGTCCATGGCCAAGCATATGCATATTTCGATTGTTACATTTTGCATTCTATATGGAGTGGAAATTTGTGCATTGGCATCTCTTGTTTTCTCATTCAATAAAAAAAAAAAGAAAATTAGAATAAATGTAAATGCAACTATTGTTTTCTCTTGCATTATTTTTACAATCCACATTATGTTTCATACATGCTTGTAAAAAATGTTAATGTCCTGAGTCCAATTTGTCTTTATTTCGATTTTTCCTCAACACAAATATATGTCAAAAATGCTAATGTCCTACGTCCAATTTGTCTTTATTTCGATTTTGCCTCCATGCAAAAATATATTCTCACAAGCCTTCTTCTTTTTATTAAATATATAAAAACAAATTATACTAATAACTCTTCAAATCTCTTCTTCTTTATGCTAATGTCCAACGTCCAATTTGTCTTTATTTTTATTTTGCCTCCATGCAAAAATATATTCTAGCAAGCCTTTTTTTTTTTATTAAATATATAAAAACAAATTATACTAATAACTCTTCAAATCTCTTCTTCTTTTTTTCATTTACAGTGATGGACTTTTCAAACCATAAATGATTAAGTTATTCATATATATCATTTTGTCTTTCAAATTTGTCCTAAACTTCTGTAAAATGTAAAAAACATGTCTCATGATGTTTTTAAACTTTTGTAAATGTCTGATGTTTTTAAAATAAAATAATGACAAGAATACTAAAATTTAAATTTATTAACTTCTAAATGTCTGATGCTTTTAGAATAAAATAATGACAAAAATACTAAAATTTAAATTTATTAACTTCTAAATGTGATGATGTTTTTAGAATAAAATAATAAGAAGAATACTAAAATTTAAATTTATTAACTTCTAAACATGTCTCATGGTTTTTTTTTTTTAAATAGTGAAAAGAATACTAAAATTTGATGATTTTTTTAAAATAAAACAATAAAAAAAATACTAAAATTTAAATTTAAATAAATGCCATTTTGTAACGTAAAACATGTGTGCGATATTTTTAAAATAAAATAATGAAAAGAATACTAAAATTTAAATTTAAATAAATTTCCATTTGTAATTTGTAATTTAAAATAAAATAATGAAAAGAATACTAAAATTTAAATTTAAATAAATTTCCATTTGTAATTTGTAATTTAAAATAAAATAATGAAAAGAATACTAAAATTTAAATTTAAATAAATTTCCATTTGTAATTTGTAATTTAAAATAAAATAATGAAAAGAATACTAAAATTTAAATTTAAATAAATGTCCTTTTATAATTTGTAATTAGTTTAGTAGTTCAATGTTTTACAATAAATTATATTTCATTTAAGTTGTATTTTAGCTTTAATTAACATACTAAATATTTATAATACATTTAATATTCAAATCATGCTATCTTAATTTATTAACTTCTAAACATGCCTAATGATTTTTTTAAAATAAAATAATGAAAATAATACTAAAATTTAAATTTAAATAAATGTCATTTTGTAATGTAAAACATGTCTCATGATGTTGTTAAAATAAAATAATGAAAAGAATACTAAAATTTAAATTTAAATAAATGTCCATTTGTAATTTGTAATTTAAAATAAAATAATGAAAAGAATACTAAAATTTAAATTTAAATAAATGTCTTTTTGTAACTTGTAATTAGTTTAGTAGTTAAATTAAATGTTTTACAATAAATTATATTTCATTTAAGTTGTATTTTAGCTTTTTTTAACATAATAAATATTTATAATGCATTTAATACTCAAGTCATCCTATCTTAATTTATATTTATGTCTTAACACTTTTTACATAATTTGATATATTAATCCTATATCTTAATTTATATTTATTTATATTTATGTCTCAACCCTTTTTATATAATTTAATATATGTGTTCTAAATCAATTCATATTTTGTCTCATATTTACTACATAACCCATCAGCAGAAAAAATGCAAAGCCACGAAGGTGGAGTTAGAATTAAGGTGTAATGGAGTTGGAATTAAGGTATATATCGGATCATAGCTTGTCAAAAATCTTCTCCAAAGAGGCTACACTATTTATATGTTTCCATGTATTTAGCAATGCCAAGCCTATCTTAATTTTAATTTATTTTAAGTTTTAGCAATACGAGACAAATCTTATTTTTAAGTTATATATATATTCTCCCGTGTATCAAGTTGATGTGTGTTGAAGTGACATTTGTTTATTTTGAATTGTAAATTGTATATAAATCTAAGAATATTGGACAAAGTTACATTCATGTAGTAATTGGGATGAAATATATTATAAAAAAATAGTATATCTATGTGAACTAAATGGTAAAGATGATAAAGATAATGTTGTAAAAGATTTAAATATATTAAAGAAAAAAGAACAACTTCATTATGAATTATGTAATAAAAAGAAAATCTTTACTATGCATATTAGACAAAGTTACTTTCATGGTGTAGTTATTGGGATGACATATACTATAAAAAAAAATGGTATATCTATGTGAAGTGACAAAAGAAATCATTTAAACCATCCACATTCTACATAGTAATGCAGAATGTTATGTTGCATTGTGATGTTTATCAAGGTTTATGTTTCACTACGACGTTGTCAAAAGTTATATCACATTACGACATTAAGCCATGGTTTGTTACAGTGTTTGGTTGGTATATGTCAACACAACCAAAGATGTGATACATTGTGATGTATATCATGTATTATGTTGCATTGTGGCATTCCTCAATGGTTATGTTGCATTGTGACATTGAGCAAAGGTTACATGTCTAAAATGATAAAGGGTTGTCCCAATTTAAAGTTCATTAAGGATTAAAAATTGGTATTCACCAAAAGAACCGAAGATGTGACACACTAGTAAAGTGGCATTCGACAATCATCATGTTGTGTTGAATTGCAGCATTCATCTATGGCTATGTCACAATGTGACATTAAGTATGGGTTATCTGTCTAAGATGAAAAAGGGTTATGTCCCATTAAGGATTATTTATAATCTTTAATGGGATGACACAACCCAATATGCAACTTATTAATTATGTAACATTCAACATTCATCAAGGATTATGTTTCATTCTGATGTTTATGAAGGTTATGTCACATTATAACATTGGGAAAAGGTTATATGTCTAATATGACAAAGGGTTATGGCACATTCTAACGTTAATTAAGGATTAAAAAATGATATACACCAACACAATCAAAGATGTAACATATCAACAATGTGACATTTGAAATTCATAGTGTTATGCGGCATTGCAATGATTATTATTGTTATGTCAATTGTACATTTCTTAATGGTTTTGTCACATTGCGACATTCATTAGGAGTTGTGTTGGATTTCTACATTCATAAAGGAATATATTGGATTACGACATTTATCAATACTTATGTTGGATTGCGACATTCCTCAATAGTGCATTCCTTAATGGTTTTGTTGCATCGGGACATTCATTGCAACAATCGAAATATTTATTCATGGATATTGAAATTCATCATTCCTCAATGCTTGTCTCACATTATTCTCCATCATGTTGTGAGAATGTTCTTGATAAATATATATATATAGTCATTTGACAAAGAAATGGTTTAAACCATCGACATTCTACATAGTAATGTACAATGTTATGTCACATTTTGATGTTTATCAAGGTTTTACATTTCACTGCAACGTTATCAAGGGTTATATCACATTACAACTTTAAGCAATGGTTTGTTACAGTGTTTGGTTGGCATATGTCAACACAACCAAAGATGTGACACATTGATAATGTGATAGTGGTCATTTAATAAGCGACATGTCACATTGTGATGTTTATCATACGTTATGCTACATTAGTGACATTCATTAAGGGTTATGTCATATTGTGATATTTGTCAAGGGTTATGTCACATTTCGATAATTCCCAAGATGTGACACATTAATAATGTGATAGTGGGCATTTAATAAGAGTTATCTCACATTGTGACATTTATCACAGGTTATGTTACATTAGCGACATTCATAAAGGGTTATGTCACATTGTGATATTTATCAAGGGTTATGTCACATTGTGATAATGCCCGAGGTGTGACATGATTAATAATGTGTCTTTGGATTTTTAGAGAATTTCTTGTTGCATTATCAACTATGGCCATGTGGTTCACCAAAGTCAACCATGGTTAAGTATGCCCAAAATAATGTATTTTTCTGTCACGTTAAAAATTTTACGTTTGAAAAGTGAAAAAATTCATCTCCGTACACAAACAATGTTTTGATATTACATCATAATTTATCAATACTTATGTTGGATTGGGACATTCCTGAATAGTGCATTCCTAAATGGTCTTGTTTCATTGGGACATTCATTGCAACGATCGAAACATTTGTTCATGGATATTTAAATTCATCATTCCTCATGCTTGTGTCACATTTTTCGCCATCATGTTGTAAGAATTTTCTTGATATATATATAGTCATTTGAAAAAAGAAATGATTTAATCCATCCACATTCTACATAGTAATGTAGAATGTTATGTTGCATTGTGATGTTGATTAAGGTTTACACTACGACGTTATCAAGGGTTATACCACATTACGACGTTAAACCATGGTTTGTTACAGTGTTTAGTTGGTATATGGGCTGATGCACAATCATGGACTCCTTTAAGGACACTTTAGATGCCACATAATACTAGAATAAATGAAAAACTCTGATTTTAGGTGACAATTAGGGGTACTTCCCTAACTTATTTGAAGATGAAGTAAAAAAAGAAAAGATAGGTAATTGAATCAGATTTCATAATATATAGGGTTTATGCAGAGAAAGTGTGTGCAAATGATTATAAAATTAGTTTCCGTGAAAGTGGGTTTTCAAATTTTCAGCACATCTTAACATATATGTTTGTGCGGGTGCAGCAATATATGAGGTAAATGATGTCCATTTGAGATAAAATCTTGCAGACATATAAAGGACATATGGGCCTAGTGAAACACTATTTATTTGGAATTTTTCATGAATTATTTTTTTTATTATTAATTATTGAAGTCGGAAAATCTTGAAATTAAAACCTTATGTGCGGGTGCAACACTTTAGGGGAAAAAAATAATGAAATCCTTGATTTCTTAATATAATATCACAGAGCTTGATCTCTTCTAGTGCACCATATAGTTTTTATGGGAAATGGTGATGGAAATCGAAAGTTATATAAGAAACAATCGATGTATGTATTCTCGAAAACTAACGTGTGTCATTTAGAAAAATAATTATAAATAAATAAAACATAGTTTTGTAGGAGAAAATTATATATTCAGAATGGTTATTTCTTACTCTACAATATCGTACATTTTCATAAAAAAATATTGTGTATGTCATATCAAAATAGGGATCTGATCTGAGCATATTGATAGAGTTCTAAAAGACTTGAGCAATAGCCCTGGTTGATTTGTCCTAGCCATTAGGTTCAGTATTTTGAAGCTGCTTCCAAACCCAATGCCAAACCTTAAGCCTGCCAAATATTTAAATTTTCAAATAACGCATATGCGATACAGCCTATACATATCGCAAGTGCGATATAATGCATATGCGACATGGATAATCTATATCGCATGTGCATTATATCGCATATGTGTTATGAATTATTCATATCGCATATGCGATATATAGAATTACATTTAGAGTTAATTTATGTGGTATGGCTTGTATATTTACATTCAAAACTAATTTATGATAAATTTTACACTAATTTATTTTTGTCCTAACGCATCATTGTTCACCACCCTCATCCTCATCATCATCACCACCCTCATCCTCATCACCATCATCATCACCCTCATCCTCATCATCATCACCACCCTCATCCTCATCATCATCATCATCACCCTCATCCTCATCTTCATCACCACCCTCATCTTCATCATCATCATCATCACCCTCATCCTCATCTTCATCATCATCATCATATAGTCATCATCCTCCTCCTCCTCATCAACATCATCATTGTTCATCATCATCGTCATCACCTTCACCCTCATCAGCTTCATCATCATCATCATCACCCTCATCCTCATCTTCATCATCATCATCATCACCCTCATCCTCATCAGCATAGTCATGGTCATCATTGTCATCGTCATCATCATCAAATGTCATCGTGCCCTCATCCTCATCCTCCTCCTCCTCCTCATCATCATTAGCATCACCCTCATCCTCATCAACTTCATCATGGTCATCATCGGCATCATCCTCATCCTCATCCTCATCATAGTCATCGTCAACCTCATCATCATCATCACCCTCATCCTCATCATCATCATTATCATCATCATCCTAATCATGATCATCATGGTCATGATCATTATCATCATCATCACAGTCATCCTCATCACCGTCATCATCATCATCATACTCATCATCACCCTCATCATCATCATCATACTCATCATCCTCCTCATCATCACCCTCATCCTCATCCTCATCGTCACCCTCATCAGCATTGTTCATCACCCTCATCCTCACCATCACAATCATCTTCATCGACAGCCTCATCCTCATCATCATCATCATATTCATCATCCTCCTCATCATCACCATCAACCTCATCATCATCTTCACCGTCACCCTCATCCTCATCATCATCATCATGGTCATCGTCATCATGGTCATCGTCATGGTCATCATCATCCTCATCACCCTCATAATCCTCATCCTCATCACCCTCACAAGCATCATCGTTCATCACCCTCATCCTCATCATCATCATCATGGTCATCGTCATCATGGTCATCGTCATGGTCATCATCATCCTCATCACCCTCATAATCCTCATCCTCATCACCCTCACAAGCATCATCGTTCATCACCCTCATCCTCATCATCATCATCATGGTCATCGTCATCATGGTCATCGTCATGGTCATCATCATCCTCATCACCCTCATAATCCTCATCCTCATCACCCTCACAAGCATCATCGTTCATCACCCTCATCCTCATCATCATCATCATGGTCATCGTCATCATGGTCATCGTCATGGTCATCATCATCCTCATCACCCTCATAATCCTCATCCTCATCACCCTCACAAGCATCATCGTTCATCACCCTCATCCTCATCATCATCATCATGGTCATCGTCATCATGGTCATCGTCATGGTCATCATCATCCTCATCACCCTCATAATCCTCATCCTCATCACCCTCACAAGCATCATCGTTCATCACCCTCATCCTCATCATCATCATCATGGTCATCGTCATCATGGTCATCGTCATGGTCATCAT
The DNA here is from genome assembly GCA_001517045.1 of Pseudotsuga menziesii. NCBI lineage: Eukaryota > Viridiplantae > Streptophyta > Pinopsida > Pinales > Pinaceae > Pseudotsuga > Pseudotsuga menziesii. The sequence continues at coordinate 6,115 of LPNX010928947.1, read as the reverse complement.
CATCCTCATCACCCTCATAATCCTCATCCTCATCACCCTCACAAGCATCATCGTTCATCACCCTCATCCTCATCATCATCATCATGGTCATCGTCATCATGGTCATCGTCATGGTCATCATCATCCTCATCACCCTCATAATCCTCATCCTCATCACCCTCACAAGCATCATCGTTCATCACCCTCATCCTCATCATCATCATCATGGTCATCGTCATCATGGTCATCGTCATGGTCATCATCATCCTCATCACCCTCATAATCCTCATCCTCATCACCCTCACAAGCATCATCGTTCATCACCCTCATCCTCATCATCATCATCATGGTCATCGTCATCATGGTCATCGTCATGGTCATCATCATCCTCATCACCCTCATAATCCTCATCCTCATCACCCTCACAAGCATCATCGTTCATCACCCTCATCCTCATCATCATCATCATGGTCATCGTCATCATGGTCATCGTCATGGTCATCATCATCCTCATCACCCTCATAATCCTCATCCTCATCACCCTCACAAGCATCATCGTTCATCACCCTCATCCTCATCATCATCATCATGGTCATCGTCATCATGGTCATCGTCATGGTCATCATCATCCTCATCACCCTCATAATCCTCATCCTCATCACCCTCACAAGCATCATCGTTCATCACCCTCATCCTCATCATCATCATCATGGTCATCGTCATCATGGTCATCGTCATGGTCATCATCATCCTCATCACCCTCATAATCCTCATCCTCATCACCCTCACAAGCATCATCGTTCATCACCCTCATCCTCATCATCATCATCATGGTCATCGTCATCATGGTCATCGTCATGGTCATCATCATCCTCATCACCCTCATAATCCTCATCCTCATCACCCTCACAAGCATCATCGTTCATCACCCTCATCCTCATCATCATCATCATGGTCATCGTCATCATGGTCATCGTCATGGTCATCATCATCCTCATCACCCTCATAATCCTCATCCTCATCACCCTCACAAGCATCATCGTTCATCACCCTCATCCTCATCATCATCATCATGGTCATCGTCATCATGGTCATCGTCATGGTCATCATCATCCTCATCACCCTCATAATCCTCATCCTCATCACCCTCACAAGCATCATCGTTCATCACCCTCATCCTCATCATCATCATCATGGTCATCGTCATCATGGTCATCGTCATGGTCATCATCATCCTCATCACCCTCATAATCCTCATCCTCATCACCCTCACAAGCATCATCGTTCATCACCCTCATCCTCATCATCATCATCATGGTCATCGTCATCATGGTCATCGTCATGGTCATCATCATCCTCATCACCCTCATAATCCTCATCCTCATCACCCTCACAAGCATCATCGTTCATCACCCTCATCCTCATCATCATCATCATGGTCATCGTCATCATGGTCATCGTCATGGTCATCATCATCCTCATCACCCTCATAATCCTCATCCTCATCACCCTCACAAGCATCATCGTTCATCACCCTCATCCTCATCATCATCATCATGGTCATCGTCATCATGGTCATCGTCATGGTCATCATCATCCTCATCACCCTCATAATCCTCATCCTCATCACCCTCACAAGCATCATCGTTCATCACCCTCATCCTCATCATCATCATCATGGTCATCGTCATCATGGTCATCGTCATGGTCATCATCATCCTCATCACCCTCATAATCCTCATCCTCATCACCCTCACAAGCATCATCGTTCATCACCCTCATCCTCATCATCATCATCATGGTCATCGTCATCATGGTCATCGTCATGGTCATCATCATCCTCATCACCCTCATAATCCTCATCCTCATCACCCTCACAAGCATCATCGTTCATCACCCTCATCCTCATCATCATCATCATGGTCATCGTCATCATGGTCATCGTCATGGTCATCATCATCCTCATCACCCTCATAATCCTCATCCTCATCACCCTCACAAGCATCATCGTTCATCACCCTCATCCTCATCATCATCATCATGGTCATCGTCATCATGGTCATCGTCATGGTCATCATCATCCTCATCACCCTCATAATCCTCATCCTCATCACCCTCACAAGCATCATCGTTCATCACCCTCATCCTCATCATCATCATCATGGTCATCGTCATCATGGTCATCGTCATGGTCATCATCATCCTCATCACCCTCATAATCCTCATCCTCATCACCCTCACAAGCATCATCGTTCATCACCCTCATCCTCATCATCATCATCATGGTCATCGTCATCATGGTCATCATCATCATCATGGTCATCGTCATCATGGTCATCATCATCATCATGGTCATCGTCATCATGGTCATCATCACCCTCATCACCCTCATAATCCTCATCCTCATCACCCTCACAAGCATCATCTCTCATCACCCTCATCCTCATCATCATCATCATGGTCATCATCATCATCATCATCATCATCATGGTCATCATCATCTTCATCGACACCCTCATCCTCAACATCATCATCATTGTCATCATCATCATCATGGTCATCATGGTCATCATCATCATCATGGTCATCATCATCCTCATCACCCTCATAATCCTCATCCTCACCACCCTCACAAGCATCATCATTCATCACCCTCATCCTCATCATCATCATCATGGTCATCATCAGCTTCATCGACACCCTCATCCTCAACATCATCATCATGGTCATCATCATCATCATCATCATGGTCATCGTCATCATGGTCATCATCATCATCATGGTCATCATGGTCAACATCATTATCATGGTCATCATCATCATAATGGTCATCATGGTCAACATCATTATCATGGTCATCATCATCACGTTCATCACCCTCATTATAAGTGTATATGTGCATGTATGTTTGATTATGTATATGTGCATGTATGTTTATGCATAATATGCATACAAAACTATATAAGTGTATATTTCTATGGATAAAAAAAAATAGATCACAAGATAATAGATCACAATGTAAATAATAGATCACAATGTAAATAGATCACAAGATAATAGATCACAATGTAAATGTAAGTGTATATTTCCATGGATCAAAAAAAAATAATAGATCACAAGATAATAGATCTCGCAATGTAAATAGATCACAAAAATATATAGATCACAATGTAAATTTAACACATTTTCATTGAAAAATAAATCGCATATGCGATATATCATAGGTGCGATTTATGTTATATAGAAAATGTAGGGTGGCGTTGTGTCGGCCACCTTTAACGTATCAAAAGACATAATTCGTCTGAACCCACGCACAGAGAATTGTTGGACATGCAAATTTTTATCATTACTCGTACATAATTGCATAGTTTTGTACAAGTTTGGGTGGATTTCAATGGGTAATGTACGTAATAGAGGAAGAAAGTCAGCAAGGAAGGTGCTTACACCAGAAGAAGCAGAAAATAAAAAGCAAAAAAAAAGGGAAGATTCAAGAAATCGTCGTCATTCATTAGATGAGCAAATAGTTCCCATTCCCCCTCAAGAGATACCTGACCTAGAGGCTAAGGAAGATAATGCAACCTTAAAAGAAGCTGGTTATATGGAAGTTGATATTATTCATCCATTAGTAGACAGTCAATCTTCTGAACAGTTCAATAATTATGTTACCCCCGATGCAAATGTGACTCAGCAACAACTATGTTCGGCGGTTCAATCTCCTAATCGAAGTTGTGAGCCAGCAGTGGATGTAAACGTCACTCCAGCATTTGAAACGGCAAGAAATTTTGCATTGAAACGAAAGAGAACTCCTAAGAGAATACAAGTGGACGAGAGAGGATTGAATTCCATGGAAGGTAAGGTGGCTAAACGCACTATCCTTCGTCATTCTTCTCAAATAATGAAACAATATTTTGATAACAAATCCAAAGCCGGTAAATGCCAACTGTTTTTAGCTTTGCTTAAATCTAGAAATATGGCAACTGTTAGAAGAAATTTACGTATAACAACAATGAAGAATATGGAATCAAGTAATCACATTGTTAAATCTCTTGCTGCTGCATTCACATCGATTGGTAAAAAAACTCGTTCAAAAGACTGTAATGTGGCTTGTCATGTATTAGCTGAATCAATTGTATGTAGATCCACAAGGCAACGTCGTTTACTTAAATGCACATCAGAAATTGTTCCTTTACATCCAAAGACTCTTAAAAAATATTCAGTAAGAAGAGACAACCTTGATGTAGAGGGACAAATGGAAACATTATGGGCATTTAGCGGTAGACTGCCCCGCAAAGACATGAAGTTAGTCGAAGCAGTGAAGGGCCTAGTGTAAACGTTTTGGCATGATAACACTAGGCCTTCTTCTAACCCGAAGGATGTGTTAAAACATTGTAGGGGTTCTCATCACACTGAACCTCATGTTAAGCATTATCTTGACATGACACAAACTCAACTGTTCGAGATGTTTAAAGTTGCCCATGTAGAGCTAAGGCTTGGGCAAAGATCTTTTGAAAAATGCAAGCCTTGGTATGAAATGGAACTTGGATATAGATTCTTTGTATGACTCAATTCATAAGTAAATGGAGTTTTCAAAGCATTTTGGCATAATTCTTAATATGCCAGATAAAAGTGCTATTTTTTATGACAGATTACTGACTTTTACAGTTTTGCAGTTGCTGTACGTGTTACATGTCAGTGTGATACACAATGTTTCTTTTTTGGTGCAGCGAAGATTCAGGAGAGTGAACTACAAGATCAAGTCAACCATATATACATGTATAAATTTGAACCTTGCTTTATATTATATATATATATATATATAGCAATAATGTTGTACAAAAATTGCCATGTCACATGGCCATAATACAAAATAGTGGATCAAAGCGTACATCTGTGTGTACACATATGAACAAAAAGATAAATCTATGTACATGCCCCCTATACATTATTTCTAGTTATCCCCTGTTTTGCTGCCACTGCAAGAGTCTTCGGAGAAGTTGAGCTTTCTTTTGTGACTGCTCATTGGTGATCCCCATCGCTGAAGAAGAGGGATAGGTCTCATCAGTGGAGACTGCAGAAAAACAAACAAATTTGTAAGTTAATTTACCAACCTTTAAAAATTCTATATATACATTTTTTCAAATTCCTTGAAACCAAAATAACATTTCTACTTACTGTACGTGAGTAAGTAATCTAGGGTCCTGGTGCCTCACTGATAGCGACCCTGATTGGGTGCTCTTCTTGCACCACTTGCTCACTATCAGGATGCATAAATATATTATATATATGCCAATGTCAACAAATATACATGTACCTTGGGGGGGAGAGGGTCAACAAATATAATTAAAAGCATATTTCAAATAATACCTGTGGCTGCGAATCTACCTCTGCATGAGAGAGGATAGACTGCGAGACAATGTATTCATCTTGGGTGACCTGCATAAAACATGTTACATTTCCTAATTAGGATACATATTGAATGTTACTTGACCTTGAGATGTGTACAGAAACGTACAAAGAAATCGATCTACATAAACATACCTGCTGGTGAGTGAACGGTGGCCCGCCGGTTTGGTTCTCTTCACCCACCGGTGCCTCACTGACAGCGACCCTGATTGGGTGCTCTTCTTGTACCACTTGCTCACTATTAGGCTGCGTAAATATATTAAATATATATGCCAATGTCAACAAATATACATGTACCTTGGGGGGGAGAGGGTCAACAAATATAATTAAAAGCATATTTCAAATTTAATACCTGTGGTTGTGAATCTACCTCTGCATGAGAGGGAATAGAGCCCAAGACAAGGTATTCATCTTGGGCGACCTGCATATAAAACATGTTACATGTCCAAATCAAGGATACATATTGAATGTTACTTGGTCTTGAGATGTGTACACAAACGTACAAAGAAAGCGATCTACATAAACATACCTGCTGGTGAGTGAACGGTGGGCCGCCGGTTTGGTGCTCTTCAAGCACCGGTGCATCAGTAGGGGCCTACATATAAAGTAGCATATATATATATATATATACATATGTCAATTTCATATCAAATAGTGAATCAGAGACATATTCTAAATGCTTTTTTGTTGGGCCTCCCCTTCCCTCCTCCATTTGACCTATTTGCATAAAATA
>LPNX010928900.1:88556-183497 GCA_001517045.1 Pseudotsuga menziesii | reverse complement strand
TTCCTTTCTTTATCTTTCTCTCTTTTCTCTTCAATTTTGTTTTGATTTCTTTCATTTCTTCTTGTTCGACGTTGGTTGCTTCCCATTGTGATTGATCAAGAATCCAAATTGATACCTACAAAACAATTTACAATGCTAAATTTGTATTACAAAACAAACATTTTTTCAAAGAAATTAGGCAATTTTGAAGGATAGAGTTAGCTTAGTATGAATTATGTTTATATAGAGTTTCATCAAAAATTCGGGTGGGAAATATGGTTGGGTGTGTAGTTGGAGTGTCATTAATGTTTGAATTCACTCCTGGGCATTTGCTCCAAAGGAGTTTACATGACTAGGACCTCGACCGAGCTCATAGCTTGGTCGAGGTCTTAACGAAACCTCGACCGAGGGTTTGTTAAACCCTCGGTCGAGGTTTCGGTAAGACCTCGACCGAGGTATTTAAATACCTCGGTTGAGGTTCATACCTCGGTCGAGGGCTTAAGAAAATAGACTTAGCCCACAGTCAAACAAATGAAAAATTTTCTGTGCCTTGCAGAGGTGTATACCCTGCCATTTCTAGCACATAACTGAGCGGAGTTGATACTGATAAATTCACCAACGAATATTCTATCCATTGAGGTATCATACACGCATTTTGGCATTCATATGAAATTTATTTTTTAATTACTTCTAAAACTTATACTTAGAAAACCACACTGCAACTTTGAAGCAGCTCAAAGAAAAATCCGCAGAGTTAAAAATACACAGCCAAAAAATTCTTAAAAATGCACACATCACATATCGATGTGTCCTCTTCAAAAGGGTATCTTTGGTTTTTCAATTTTTGAAAAAATAGAAAAAATTGCTTTACGTGGACAAATATGTGTTTAAAACGATGTTGAAATCAAATGTGGTCACTTTCAAAAAATAATAAATAATTGTATAATTCGAAAAAAATTAACAAAAAAATATGCACATCACACTGCATTTTATGTAGATCATGCTCATATATATATTCTTTTTAAAATTATTAATGCAAGATTGAATTACTCTACGTGGACACGAGCCACTTATTAGCTTCTTCAAATTTTTAAGGTCACACAGTTCATTAAATGCAAAAATTCACATATTAAATGACATCGGAATATTTTTTTAAAAATATCACTATGAAGCCAACATAATATTCTACAATTTGTTTTTTTTACTGCAAGTCAAAATTCACATGGCATATATGCGTTTTGAGGGCTTCTATCTAGCACATGAGTAAAAAATCAGGTTTTCATCGCCAAATTTGGCCAAAAAGTGTTACCCATCTTCATGGAATCAAGTTTTCCCTTTTGACATAAATCTCAATAGAGCAGGTAACTTAGAAGAAAAAAATAGATATGCACTAGGGAGGATCTGGAATAAAGAGATATGCTAAATATGGATTCTAGGAGGTTTCCCAAGCGCTCCATGACTCAGTTTTATCAATTTTGAATTCTATGGCATGTGGAAGACAACTTGCATAGAGTGGAATATTGGAAACTAGGCAAATAAGACAAAAATGGATTAAATAATGTCTAAGGTAGGTAGCTATGGGTTTACTATTCTAACAACCCCCCTTAAGCTTAACTTTATGAGTAAATATCAAAAAAATATAGGGCCTAGCAATAAGGCTTAGTCACCCTTTACATATTGCATGTCCATTTAACCAAGGAAAGAGGCAAAAATCAAGTGGGAAAATTCTTCCTTTAAACATGGACAGTAAAACAAAATTTGAAAATCTTGTCATTAATCATGCTTCACAGCATGATCATAATTTCCTACCAGTGATTTGAGATTGCTGAATGGCTTCTCACAAAACATTTTGGTTTTGCTACTTGTTCTGAATATGCACATAAGAGTAGGTGAATGGTGCCATCATGCACAAGCGGTCTAATGTAGTGCATATGGATCTCAATGTGTTTGGTTCTTTGTCTCTAAATTGGATCATTGTAGATTCGAATGGTAATCCGATTATCACAATATATAATAGTTGAAAAATATGATTCGAAGCTACACTCACCAAGTATCCTCTGCAACCATAAACATTGAGTTGTTGCATTTACAATTCCTCTGTACTTTGCTTCTGTAGATGAGAGTGCTATGGCACTCTATTTCTTGCTTGACTAGCTGATTGGTCCTTCACCAAGCATGACCACATATCCTGATGTTGAATTTCGATATATGTTTTCACCTACCCGATCACTGTCAGTAAACCCAATCAAATCAAGATCAGATTTAGCTTTGTAGAAAATCCCATGAGTTCTTGTTCCCTGAACAAAGTTAAGGATCCTTTTGGCTTTTCTCCAATGGATATCATGAGGCTGATCCATGTATCTTGAAGCCACACTTACTGCATAATAAATATCAGGTCGAGTGTGTGTAAGGTAAAGCAAACACCCAATCAACTGCCTATACAGTGTATTATTTACCATAAGAGAAGAACCTGCTTCTTCAAGCTTAACTCCTGAAAGGAAGGGAGTCTTGCTTGGCTTGAAATATTTAATGTTGAACTTGTTCAAAAAATATAAAGCATACTTGGACTGATATAATTTTATTCCATGTTGGGATTGAGCAATTTCCAGACCCAAGAATTGGATCAACAACCCCAAATCAGTCATAGAAAATGCATGGTTCATTGCATCCTTCAAGGAGGCAATTTATTTATTTGAACTTCCTGTAATAAGAAGGTCATCCACATACAAGACAATAATAATAAAATAACCATGAATTAGCTTCAAATAAACATTAATATCAGACTTTCATCGAACAAAACTCACTGACAGCAAAAAGCCATCAATCTTGGCATACCAAGCCATGGGGGCTTGCTTGAGCCCATACAATTATTTCTTTAAAATGAACACAAAATATGGATTAGAAACAAACCCTTGAGGCTGCTGCATGTAAAAATCTTCAGTAAGATCTCCATTTAGGAAAGCGTACTTCACATCCATGTGATGTACCTCCCACTACTTCAAAGCTGCAATGGCTAAGGCTAACCTTATGGAGTCCATCTTTGCCACTGGTGCAAAGGTTTCATTGTAGTCAATACCATGTACCTGTGAGTAGCCCTTGGCTACCAATATTGCCTTAGATTTCAAAGGTGAACAATCAGAGGAAAACTTAGTTTTGAAAACCCACTTACATTGAACTAGCTTCCTCCCTGGGGGAAGATCAACTAGTTACCAAGTGTTGTTCTTCTGGAGTGAGCTGAATTCTTATTTCATGGATGTTCTCCATATTGGATCATGTGTTGCATATTCATATGTCTGTGGGTACAATTCAACCATCATATATCACTTCTCTACAAACAAAGGGTCATTCATGCACATGGCACTCTCAAACTGAGATCTAGTCCTCCTAGGATCACTAGGATTTCCATCTAGTTCCCCAACTACATGAATTGTATTTGATGCCCATTTTGGTCTTGTAGGAATGTCAAGATATGCAATTAAATAATCATTATCACACATATCAGAATCAGCAAGCTCATTTGTCTCTTCACTTTAATTCAATGGTTCTGGTGGTGAAGAAAACTCTCCAACTTTAACTGCTACTAAAGGCTCTTCTTGGAACTGAGCACTCCTTTCAATGAAGGATTTGTTTGTGCTCAAATTGATCAGCTTGAACCCTTTTGAATCTTTAGAGTACCCAACAAATAGACACTCTTGGCTTTGGTGATGCAAATCCTTTCTCTTTTTAGTTGGAATTCTAGCCCAAGCCTTTGAGCCAAAAATCCTGAAATGGGTCACATCTGGCTTTTGCCCACTCCAAGCTTCGAAAGGAGTCATACCATCAAGATGTTTATGAGGCACACTATTCTATATATAGGATGCATAATTTATATCCTTGGCCTAAAACTTTGGTGGCAAAGTATTAGCCTCCATCATACAGTTTACCATCTCCTTCAATGATCTGTTCTTTCTCTCAGCAACACCATTCTGTTGTGGTGTGTAAGGGATTGAATGATGCATCTGAATACCTACATATTCACAATATTTAATGAACTAAAACTTGACATACTCACCGCCATTGTTAGATCTAAGGATCTTGATTTTCCTCCTAGACTGGTTTTCAACCAAGGCCTTAAAGACTTTGAAGAGGCCAAAAACTTCAGACTTATGCTTCAGGAAGTAAACCCAACAATACCTGGAAAAGTAATCTATGAAGGACAAGGCATATTTGTCTTGACTCATTAACATATGAGGAAATAGACCAGCAACATCACCGTGGATCAACTCAAGAGGTGCAGAGGTTCTCTCATGACTAGCTCTCTTAAATTTATGCTCTGGGTGTTTTCCTAGGATACAACCTTGACAGACTCCCTTGGAAAATTTAATCTTTGGTAACCATATGAACATTTATTTTTCACTTAGATCAGAAAGATACTTATAGTTAATATGGCCAAATATTTCATGACAAAGCTTGCTTGCCTCATTAGCATGAATCAGAAGAGCAGAGGGGTTTGAGTAGGGTAGAAAATGTGAAAACATGTATACCTTCGAAGTGTGATCTACAACTCCTTTTGCAATGACTTTACCATTTGAGATCTCTATGATCTCAACATCATCAGGGGAGAAGATGACTTTCTTTGGAGACCTTGTGTGAGTCATCTGATACACTGACAAGAGGTTAGAGGCAAGACCTCAAACATACAATACATTACTGAACTTACCATGGTCAAGATCAATCCTTCCTTTCCCCAAACTGTCAGTGAGAGAGTCATCTCCCAGCACTATTGGTGGACCTTTCGACATGTCAAGAGAGGAGAATGCCTCCTTGGTCGAAACCATATGTCTTGAAGCTCTAGAGTCTATGATGAAGCTAGGTGAGCTTGATGTGCAACCAACCAAGGCATGTACTCTCTCTCTATCCTCTGAATTTGATACTCCTTCCCTCTTCTTTGAGAAATCATGAAGGGAGATGTTATTCTTCTCTAGAATTTGGGTCAACATGTCAATTTGCATCTTCATGCAGGAGCTTTTAGGATGATATCCCTTACTGCAGTATGCGCACTTGCTCATTTCTCTTTTGTTCTTCATCTTCTAGAAGTTATTATTGGAGCCTTGGGGCTCCTCTTGAGACTTGTTCTTGTCTCTCTTTTTCTTAGCTTCTTCTTTCCTTTTGAATCCACCCTCAAATATCCAGCAACCAAATATTGGTCTTTGGAAGGTTTGATGGTGCCCATCATCACCAATTTATCTTGTTCTTATGTGAGGGATTTCATGAACTCTGCAAGTTTAGGCATCTTCCAGGCTCTAGCTGTCAACTTGGTGGCATGGAAGGTTGAAACAAACACTGAATAGTCAGGGCCAAGCTTCGAGAGTATGGCCAAAACTAGTTTCTCTTCCTTCTTTTAAATTCCAGACTATTTTAGCTGCAAAACAAGGGCTTTAAACTTGGAAAAGTAGAGCTGTAGGGATTCGAAGCTGCTGGGACTCAAATAGATCAATTCATTCTCGATTTGATGTACTCTCATATCATCTGTCTTACCAAAAATCTCTACAATCTTCTCCCACACTTCATTAGGTGATGTCAATCCATCAAGATGGAAAAGGAGGTCTTTGGATATGCTGAGACATAGAAGACCATAGGCCTCATCTCTTCTGTTGTGCCATTTAATTTTATCTATAGCTTCATTGAGATTTTCCTCAGCTTACATAGTCACCTTGTAGAGACCCTTTTCTCTCAACAGTATCTCCATCTCTGCTTTCCATTCAAAGAAATTAAATGGAGTCAAGATGATCTTTTGAGATTGATCCATAGCTCTGAACTCTGCCCTTCATCTAGCAGAATGTGCTCCCAATCAAGATGTCGAACCTGCAATAGAAATATGGAAGGAGAGAAATCAATATACAAAGGATTTTATACCATGTAGAAATTGAACCCAAATGATATAACAATTGCACTCACAAAATTGCTAATCAAACATGAAAATTTACACACAAAGGAGACTGAAATTGGAGCATAACACTAATCTGTATTGAATAAGTGTACAATATCCAACCTTATGAATTCATAGGATTATTCAATATATAATTACATGAGAGATTCAAATGCATAAGGATGCCATTCGAAATAGTAAAAAAGTAGGCTTACTAAATCTAGTCAAATCCCCCATAGGTGCATAAAGCAGTTTCCAAATCTACCTAGAGGCTCACGAATTGGAAAAGTCAAGTAGGAAAGATAATAAGTGATGGAAATAAAACTCATACATTCTTTTATTAGGAGAAAAGAATGGAGGATGATGAGGGAAAAAATCAAGTCAACTACACCTAGTCTTACTTTCCCTTTTGCCATAAATCTCAATAAAGCAGGAAACTGAGCAAAAAAAGCAGATATGCGCTAGGGAGGATCTGGAATAAAGTAGATATGATAAATATGTATTCCAAGAGGTCTCCCAAGTGCTCCATGACTCAATTTTAGTAAGTTTGAATTCTATGGAATGTGGAAGACAACTTGCATAGAGTGGAATATTGGAAACTAGGCAAATAAGAAAAAAATGGATTAATTAATGTCTAAGGTAGGTAACTATGGGTTGATTATTCTAACAGGTATGTGCCTCCCATGTAACCTGATGCAAAGCCTAGGATGATGACAAAGAACCAGAAATATCCAATGAAGTTGTCGATGATACCGCAGAGCATGGTCTGCACCATGAAAATCATGCCTACACTGATGCAAATGAAGTATGATGATCATGATATGCTTGCATTAACTGATATCACAAAGGGTCCCTATGTACCTATGACGGCGGTTGGAGGAGGTCCAATATTATGCATTACACAAGATTGGGCATGAAGTTTGTAGAAATCTGGGTTGTTGGATCTTATCAACATGTCACACTTTGGGCAGTTGAATGAAGCGAATTCATGTATGAAGCATATTTTGGCATGATTCCATGGTTGGACCAGCCAGTCACACTCACCGTGGAGATCATTTTAGAAATCACGGGGTTTCCCAAGGGTGGGCCTAACCCTTTTCAATATTTCAAGGGGAGAGACAATGATAGGAGGTTTGATGCAAGGCTAAAGAATAAATATGGTTTGAAACGTGATGAATGAGCGTATTGTGTTGAAAGCATAAATGATCCGGTTTTTCGCATTGAAGCGTAAACTTTGGCTAGTAAGATAGTGAGGAAAAACATACCTAACCAGTGTAATTCAGGAGTCATTGCATGCACAAAGCAATGTACGCAAGGAGTACAAATGAACTAGTCATTGTTCTTAGTGAACCGGTTGATGAAGGATGCATTGGCAGTATAGGAGGGGCAGCGACCCTTCGTATACAATTGGCAATTGATTTTGATTGCGCTTATGGCATGGATGGAGCCATAGGATTACCAAGAAACGGATGTGCATGTAGTAAAAGTTTGCAAGGGAGGACGCTACTAGAATCTCTAGTGGGTGAAAGAACATGATCGAATTAAGGACCGTGTTGTTCAGTTCTTGATGTATTGGGAAGCGCTGCAGGATATAGCTGCGAAATTTTCATGAATGTATAAGGAGGAAGTGAAAAAATCCCAAAGGATTTCTCGATTTGCAATTGGCTGGCACACCATTCATGTGTATGTGTGGCGTGACCCAAATAAGCAGTGGTTGTCGATACCATATAATTTGTCAGATGTGGAGATGGAGACAATTGTTGATGATTGGCCCACAACATGGGGAAAAACTATCATCCTAGAGGAAGTGTTGAAGGGGCCACTGACAGATGCACTATTTGATCCTGTACCTGATCCAAACTAGTAGAGTAACCATGAGACAGACGAAGAGTCACCACGAAAACCCACCGACTAAGAAGCAAAGCGAGCATTTGAATAGTCAAGAACAAAGAAGTGATAGGAGAAGAGTGTGACAAGTAGCACAACCCCAGTAATGGAGGCATAAATGAACTATCTCATTTCAGCTATTACAACTACAACATATGGTGACAATTGAGCGAATGAGAAAACAAGTGATATATGGGTTTGGCGAGGTAAGAACTCACCTTAAATCTTTAGTTGATGTGTTTTTGAACAAGGTACTAGAGGTAGAAACTATGCAATAACTTGGCTCGATCAGCACTAGTATGTGGATCAGGAATGTGCAAATTCCTTTGCATGCGATCGAGACCAACAACGAGGATATCAATGCCTTCTTGCAGTAGTTACAAGGTTTGGCCTTAGACATAAATGCACTGTCCACACAGACATTGGTGCATATGCAGAGGGTCTCCAATCAAAAGTTGGAAGACATGGAACAAAGTATGAGCGGTCAAGTCTTGTGATCATAGGAGAAAGACACAGAAGCGCATAAAGAGATTGAAGCATTGAAGAAGGAACAAGAGTAGTTGATGGACAAGAGCACCAAGGAAATTGAGGAGTTGAAAAAGGAGCAAGATCAACTAGTGGTCAAGAAAGTGCATCTCTAGGATAGTAGAGTGTAGTTGGAGGAAACAGTTTTAGATGCTTGTCAGCACATATAAAAGAGCACAATGGAACTGGATATGATGGCAAAGGCAGCATGGCTTGGGGATCTCATTGCGCAGTTGCAGAGTGACAATGCGATCCTACAGGAACTAGTACATCCAGAAACAATTCCAGAACAAGTAGCAAAGAGGAAAAGCATCATGGAGGACTTAGTAATGCAGTTCGATGAGCTTGAGAACGAAGTGAAAAAATAAACTGATGCGACTACCTAATTTTGGGGTAGTGTAGTCCAGGACGAGCAATTGGAGAAACTAACCAAAGAGTTGCAGGAGGTCGAGGGGATACTAGTAACATTGAAGAGTTCACTTAGAGCACTACCACCAGTTTTTTAGATCGCCAAATCTACAGAGCTAAAGGAGTTACAACAACACGTTGGAAAATAAAAAAAGCGTCAGTAGAGGCGCAGTACATAGTTGGACGAGTTCCGAGACATTGGAGCGTAGATTTAAGTTAAGGCAGTTTCTATGATGCAGGAAGTTTAGGAAGGTAAAAAGGATGTTACTGATAATATTTTTGAGCATCCATTAGTGCATTATTTGAAAGGAATCCAGGATGCTGTTAAGAGAATCAAGATGTAGGTGAAGGAAATCATTCAGTAGTACAAGGATTTCAAGCAAAAGATCAGTGAATACACCATGTCCTGCTGAGGTGGCTCGAGGGCGAGCCCCAAGATTGTGTTGGGGTCCTCTTGGCAGGAGGTTTTGGGATAAGTTAGTTTCACAACATCATGGATGCTGTGCAAGGTCAAAGATACTGCGCAATATGGAAAATGGTGCACAAATCAGAATTATGATATTTTATGTATTTTGGTACTACTTTGTATTTTTGGACTGCATTTTGTGGATAGTGGTCATTATATTGTAGATTCTGTTAAGAATTAGTTAGGAAGTTGATTAATTGGACCATCAATGTAAAGGTACAATTCTATAAATAGATGTAGAGTTGCAAGTGTTAAGCTCTCTTGGTCTTCGTCTAGCTCTTAATTTCGCTTTGTTTTTAGTGACTTCAAGATCTCATATTATGAATGTTGATTTGTGTATGTGAGTTGAGGAACTATTTTGGAGACTCTTTGTTTTTTTGTGAAGGATAATATGACATGACAGAAGTTGAGAAGAATCACTTTTTATTTTCCTATTTTCCTATTATCTTGTTTTCTGCAATTCAAATATGAATTTGTTTTGATTCAGTTATATTATTGTGATCTATTGAATGACAATCTGATTCTATGAATGCAAAATCTGAATGGTTATAGCTATGGAATAATGTTGTGCTAAGTCACTAAGTATCCACATGGTCCTTCTGCATATTGTGAAAACTTGGTTTTGTCAACTCTCCCTCGAACATCTCAGGTGAGACTTCATCTTCTCTAAAGGTGTTGCTGGACATGGTAAAACCTCTATAGGCCCGTGCTTAGGGAGATCGAGGTGGTTTGGGTGTCGACAGAAAGTGAATCCCTATCGAATGGATTTGTGTCAACAATATAGTCAATAATTAAACTCTGCAAGGTTTTGCATCATTCATATTTAAATAGGAAAACATAGATTTTTCATCATTATAAATCTTACACAATTCTTTGTTAAACTATCTTCAAAAGGAAACATATCTCACAGAAAATAAGTAAAATTATGTCATCAACAAATTCTTCATCACATTAATACCAGAAATACACTGCAAAATAGAAGTCATCCCTTAGTCGATTAGCCTCAGACCAAAATATGCATTCATTGCTCCAATTATCTATCTGTGTCTAATTTACACTTACAGTCCTAAGTCTATTTATAATCCCATTAGGTCGTTACAAAATGGTCCACTTGGCTGATCTCCTAACTAATTTGACCCAAATGACCTCACTTGTTGGGTTCTTCCTTTGCCGCGGTTGACTCTTCTTTCTATCGACATCCCTTTTGTCTGTGGCAGAAGCACACTTCCCACACTTTAACCCCTTTCCAATAGGACCCCAAAAAAAAAATTGTGGCTCATCATCGAGCCACCTCAACTGGAAACCACTGGTGTGTTCAACTTTGTCTTGAAGTCATCATATTCGGTTTTAACTTGATCGACAAATTCCTTTACTTTTACTATGACTATTGCGCAATATTCCACCTATTATTCTGTTGGTTGGTCTTCAGACATCGGTTGTACTTTTTTCCATGCTGCCTTGGTGTTCATGACTTCCTCCATGGTCTTGGGTGTTAGTTTTTTTAGGGTACCTTTCAGTTCTTCTAATTGTGTTGTCCTCCACTGGTGTCATGAACGTGCCTTATTAGTGCGCTACTGTAATTATTTTAGCTCTGCTTCCCTAGTCACCCGCACAAGTGAAGAAATCCATTTGAGTCATTCCTACAGTGTTTTCAATTGTGCCTCTCCCTCGCCGAGCTGCACATTCAGTTGGTGCAACTGCTCGGCTTGTACTAGGTTCCCCCAATATTGTGTTTTTGCTTCTGCAATCAACTGAGTGAATTTCTCTATCTCCTCTATTTCTGCATCTATGTCTTCAATTGCACTTCTCCTCTATGCTAGTTTCTCTGGAGGTGTTCCGGGTATTTCTTTAGCCCACAATGGTGGGTACCTTTGGTATGTTTACTTTTATCTTATTGTTTTTATTTTTGACCATTGCTTCCCTATCCTAAGTAACTTAATTTTATTTTTTTACCATTGGTAAAATTGATTTTATGGTAATACCATTGGACCATTTTATTTTACCTTTGTAACTTTGATACTATTCTAATTCAATCTAATTTCTTATTTTTAGTAACTACCCTAAATCTCATGGTTTTCCTAGAAGAGACATTTCTAGAAGGCTTGTCAAGATTATAAATTAAGGTCATTCATCCTTCCTTAGTGAGAATCAGTGAAAGAGGAAAGTTTCAATATGAGTCTTTGAATTCACTGTTGTTAGAATAATCAACCCATAGCTACCTACATTTGACATTAATTAATCATTTTTGTCTTATTACCTAGATTCCTAGATTCTATTCTATGCTAGTTGCCTTCTACATGTCCTAGAAGTAAACACATGCTAAAATTGAGTCATGGAGTGCTTGGGAAACATCCTAGAAACCAAATTTAGAAAGTATTCTTTATTTTGTATTCCTTAAAGTTCACATATGCTTTTTCTGAAAGTTTCCTTGCTTTATAGCTGTTTTAAGGAAAAAGGAAAAGCTAGTCTAGGTGTATCTGCCTTTTTTTTCCCCACATCAGCCTCCCTATTTTCTCCTATTAAAAAAATGTATGAGTTGTATTTCCATCCCTCTTTATCTTTCCTACTTGACTTAGTGAATTCGTGAGCATCTTCATAGATTTGGAAACTACTTTATGCACCTATGGGGGATTTGACTAGTTTTTGGTGAGCCTTGTTTTTTACTATTTCGAATAGCATTATTATGCATTCAAAACTATAATGTAATTATTTATTTGAGCAGCCTATTACTTCACAAGGTTGGCTATTGCACACTTAATCAATAGATATTAGTGTTATGCTCCAATTTTAGTCTCCTTTGGTGTGAGTTTTGCATGTTTGATTAGCAATTTCGTGAGTGTTATTGTTCTATCTCTTGTGTTCAATTTCCACATCGTATAAAATACTTTGTAGATTGATTTCTCTCCTTCTGAATTGTTATTGCAGGTTTGACATCTTGACTGGGAGCGCATCTTGCTGACTGGAGGGCACAATTACTGAGCCATGGACCAATTTCAGAAGATCATCTTGACTCCATTCAATTTATTTGAGTGGAAAGATGAGATGGAGATATTGTTGAGATTAAAATGTCTCTACACGGTGACCATGGAATTTGAGGCAACTAAAGAGCTGTAGAGAAAATTAAATGGCACAACAGGAGGGATGAGGCTTATGGTCTTTTGTGTCTGAGCATTTCAAGAGACCTCCTCTTCCATCTTGATGGATTGACATCACCTAATAAAGTGTGGGAGAATATTGAAGATATTTTTGGAAAGGTAGATGAGATGATAGGACATAAAATTGAGAATGAGATGATCTCCTTGAGTCCCAATTTCTTTGAATCATTGCAAGTCTATTTTTCCAAGTTTAAGGCCCTTGTTTTGCAGCTAAAATAATGTGCGATCGAAAAGAAGGAAGGGCAACTAGTATTGGCCACAACATCTAAGCTTGGTCCTGAATATTTAGTGTTTGTTTCAACCTTCCATGCCACCAAGTTGACAACATGAGCCTGGAAGATGCCTAAGCTTTCAAAGTTCATGGAATCCCTCACACAGGAGCAAGACAAGTTGGTGATGATGGGCACCATCAAACCTTATAAAGAACAAGCTTTGGTTGCTGGAGATTCAAGGGTGGATTCAAAATCAAGAAAAAATATAAAAATTCACCTGAGAAAAAGAGAGACAAGTCAAAGTCTCAAGAGGAGCCCCAAAGCTCCAAGAAGAACTCCCAGAAGAAGAAGAATAAAGGAGAAATGAGCAAGTGGGCATACTGCAGTAAGGGCTATCATCTTGAGAGCTCTTGTATGAATAAGAAAATTGACATGTTGACCCAAATCTTGGAGAAGAATAACATCTCCATTCCTGATTTCTCAAAGAAGAAGGAAGGAGGATCAAATTCAGAAGACAAAGAGAGAGTACATGCCTTGGTTGATGGCACATCAAGCTCACCTAGATTCATCATAGATTCTGGAGCTTCTAGACATATGGTTTTTACAAAGGAGACATTATCCTCTCTTGATATGTCGAAAGGTACACCAATAGTTTTGGGAGATGAATCTCTCACTCACATTTTGGGGAAGGGTAGGATTGATATTGACCATGGTAATTTCAATAATGTGTTGTATGTTCTAGGTCTTGCCTCTAATCTCTTGTCAGTGTTTCAGATGACTCATACTGGGTCTCCAAATAAGGTCATGTTCTCCCCTGATGATGTTTAAATCACTAATATTTTGAATGGTAAAGTCATAGCAAAAGGTGTTGTTGACCACACTTTGAAGGTATACAAGTTTTCCCATTTTCTACCCTACTCAAACCCTTTGCTCTTCTGATTCATGCTAATGAAGCAAGCAATATTTGGCATGAAATATTTTGGCATATTAAATACAAGTATATTTCTGATTTGAGTGAAAAATATATGGTCATAGGGTTACCAAAGATCAAGTTTTCTAAGGGAGTCTGTCAAGGTTGTATCTTAGGAAAACAACTAGAGCACAAGTATGAGAGAGCTAGTCATGAGAGAACCTCTCCACCTCTTGAGTTGATCCATAGTGAAATTGCTGGTCCATTCCATCATATATCCATGATTCAAGCCAAATATGCACTCACCTTCATATATGAATTTTGTAGGTATTGTTGGGTTCACTTCCTAAAGTATAAGTTTGAAGTTTTTGACCCCTTCAATGTCTTTAGAGCCTTGGTTGAAAACCAGTTTGGGAGAAAAATCAAGATCCTCAAATATGACAATGGTGGTTATTATGTCAAGTCTAAGTTAATTTAGTATTGAGAAGATGTAGGTATTCAGATGCATCATTCGATCCCTTACACACCACAGAAAAATGGTGTTGCTGAGAGAAAGAACAAATCATTGAAAGAGATGGCAACCTACATGATGGAGGATAATACTTTTCTACCAAAGTTTTGGGATGAGGATATAAATTGTGTATCCTACATCTAGAATAGGGTGCCTCATAAGTATCTTGATGGTATTACTTGTTCCGAATATTGGAGTGGGCATAAGCCAGATGTGACCCATTTCAGGATTTTTGGATCAAAGGCTTGGGCTAGAATTCCAACTGAAAAGAGGAAGGATTTGCAACCCCAAATATAAGAGTGCCTATTTGTTGGGTATTTTGAAGATTCAAAAGCGTACAATTTGATCAAATTGAGCACTAACAAATCTTTCATTGAAATAAGTGTTCAGTTCCAAGAAGAGCCTTTAGCAACAATTGAAGTTGGATATTCCTCTTCATCACCGAAACCATTGATTGTAAGTGAAGAAACTAATGAGTTTGCTGATTCTGATATGTCTGATAATGATGATTTCATTGTAGATACTAGCAGTCCTATAAGACCAAAATGGGTAGAAAATACCATTCATGTAGCTGGGGAACTAAATGGAAATCCTAATGACACGATGAGGACTAGATCTCAATTTGAGAGTGCCCTTTGTGTGAAAGATCCTTTATTTGCTGAGAAGTGCTATCTGATGGTTGAATCTGATCCACAAACATATGAAGATGTAGCACATGATCCAAGATGGCAAACAACCATGAAAGAAGAGTTCAGCTCGCTCCAGAAGAACAACACTTGGGAACTGGTTGATCTTCCCCTAGGGAGGAAGCTAGTTCAAGGAGGACTTCATCCCGCATCAAGAGCCAGATGTTATAGGCTATTTTTGTTTTCTCATTTTGAAGCATTTGCTTGTTTTAAAGTATTTTTTTTCTTTTTCTTTTAAATTTTTGACCTTAGTTTCTTTTAAATTTTTCTTTGATTTCAAGATTATACTTATTATTGATTTAATATGTTTTCTTTTAATTTTGGTTTTACTTAGTAAATTTCATGGTTTTTAGTGGCTTATAGAATGTATATATTCCTTAAAGGTTCTAAAAGAATATCATAAAGTATTATTTGAAACTATTAACTAAAATTTAACACCTTGTTGTGAGTTTTGGTTAAAAAAATTGTTAAAACAGATAGTCTTGTAGCGCAAGCTCAGAAAAGGTAAACAAGGGCGCTACAAGAAAATCATGCCACTTGAAAAGTCATGATTTTGGCTCGTAATTTTCAAAATTTGCACATAAGAGAAGTTTTTCACACCTGTAAAGGAGTTCGATACATGTTTCAGCCACAATAATCATTGTGATAAGTGTTGTGAGATCAGGCAAAGAATCATTTGGGTGAGTTGTGGTTGTCCGGAGGTTAGAAGATACAGAATAGTTGCACGATAATGATTATGCACGATGAGGATAATTCGCTATCAACTATGCATTTCTTGAATGCATGAATACCATAGAAACTGTTTGAAGACCTGGCAATTTGTGGTTGAAGAATGAAGAAGGTCAGCTATTTAGGGTTTGCAGGGTAATTGTTTAGCACTGTCATGGCAGCTAGAGATAGACTTAAGGAGGATATTGGACACCTGGGAAGATAGGAAAGCAGATTTCTAGCAACCGAATTCATTATTCAGACAGGTATGAAAGGAATTACTAACATGTTCCATGAGTTTGGGTTCGCATTGACAAAGGATTAGTTATTGATATTAACTAAGAATGCCAGTTCATAAACTCAATTTTTGCTCAATGTCAAATCTTTTCTGTCAGTAGGGTTAAAATACTTATCAGTTTCAGAAGTAAAATTCATGTCAAGGGTTTAATTTTCTCAGCATATGATTGACTGTTAAATTTGAAAAAATTATAATAGTGTTAAGCTCTTTACTGAAGGAAGCACAATTAAGATCAATCATCCAGAATGAAGAGGAGTGGGAAAACAAATAGGGCTGAACCCTCAAATATGTCTTGGGTTCAATATTTCCCTGACTATGCAGGGTTATTTTCAAAGGTAGGATGGCTGAATTATTTTAAGAATATTGATGGACATCACACAAAAGTTTCATACAAATTTTCTCAGGGATTTGACAATGACATAGTCACTTTTGACACCCTAAAGATTTAGCTAACTAGAGAGCTAATAGCATAGGCTACAGGAATTCATGATGAAGGTGAATATTGGTTCAAGAATGTACCCTTTACCTTTAATTCACATAATTACTTGCTTCCAAATGTTGTTGCAGATTTGGGTAAAGGAGTGCATATACAGAAGTTCAAACCAGAGTGGAGGGAACCAATCAAAATTCTGCAAAACTATGTAACTTGTGAAGGAAGATATGCATTTGTGTTTAAATATCATTTCAGTTTTCTACAACATATAAATCATGAAGCAAAGATGAACCTTACTTTATTTTTCCTAAAAAGTATGCAAAAGATGTCCAGCAGAGTAAAAGAGCATCAAGATCATACTCAACAGTCCATATTTCATCATGGTATGATAAAGTTAATCATAAGTACAATGCTCCAAAAGAAGGAAAAGACCTGGGACTATTTTTTATTCTGGTCTAGGTTTCAAAGTGAGAAAGAAGACCAATCAAAGAAAAGACAGGTGAACAAAGCATAGAATTTAGTCAAGAAATTGAAGAAAAAGGTCATAGTGCAAGCAGAAGAAGATAGTGTGCAAGGAAATTCTGTGACAAAAAGGGATGAAAATCCTGAAAAATGAATAGTAGAATAAAGTTGATGAAGATGAAATATCAAAGGTTCAAATGCAGGATTTAGATCACGAACCCACTGATTGATGAATCTAGGGATGACAGTGTACAAAGTTTACAGGAACAGTTTGAAGAGAAGTTGGTGTCACAAGGAGTCAAAAGAAATGTGTTTCAGCTAGAATCCATAAAGCACCAAGGAAAAACTTTGAGCATGCTGGGAGATATTGGGCTAGTCTAGAGACCTAAGAACAGACCCAAGAATAAATTGAGATTGAACATGAAAAAGTTGTTAAACCCTAAGTTATCTCAGAAGAAAATCACAGTGATAGAAGACTCTTCTTCCCAAGAAGAGTTAAAAGAGGATGAAAGCTTGGATTTAAAAGAGATGAAAGGTAAGAAACATGTTCCTTTAAAGGATAAGTCATCCTTCATTGAAACCAAAATCTCAGAGCTATTAAAAGAGGTTC
Source organism: Pseudotsuga menziesii (assembly GCA_001517045.1). NCBI lineage: Eukaryota > Viridiplantae > Streptophyta > Pinopsida > Pinales > Pinaceae > Pseudotsuga > Pseudotsuga menziesii. The sequence goes on along the minus strand of LPNX010928900.1, from coordinate 166,339 downwards.
GAAGGAAAGTAAATTTAGGACATAATCAGGATGATTTAATGAAGCAACACTCAGTCATGACAAGTTTTTGTGCAGAGGAAGAAAAGATTGTAGAACCATCAGCGCAATGCAGTTTTGAATTCAATGAGTCTCCAGGGGTTCCTGTAACTAGGACAAAGAAACAAGAGGAAGATGAGGATATCTTTAAGAAATTGAATATTCCTTGGATGCCATAAGGAATGCCTTCATCCTCAAAAGGAAAATGTATTGATTCAGAGAATGAGAACTTACAGAGAAGCATCAAACAGTATAAGTATCAGATAGAATTCCTGCATGAAACAAATGAAGGGTTAGTAGTTTCTAACAGAATATTAAGAGAGGATTTAGAAGAGGTCAATAGCCATTACCAAGAGTTAATTGTAGTCTCCAAGGAAGCTTTGAAGAGAAAAAGATAGACACAAAGTTTGTGTGCAGAATTGAAGCGAACTGTTCAAGACATAACACAACAAAATCAGAAGCTATAAAAAATAGTCGAGGACCTAGAAGCTGATCATCAGAAAACAAGGAGAAAGACTCAAGAATTGGAGGGGATATCCCTTTTTGCAGAGGATGCTAAATATTTGTAAAATGCTTTAAGTGATAGGTGGTATTAGTTAATTTTTGTAAATAAATTAGTTGAGTGTGAATGAATTTATTTTGTTAAGTGATTTGGTGGTATGACCTAAAAAAATAGTTTTTCAGTTATGTAACTGTTTTTGGTAACTAAGATAAAAGTAAGATTGTAGAATGATAGAGGGTTCGAATTTTTGTATAAGGGGAGGCTTTTAGCTACTATATAGAGCTAAGTTTCAGAAACTCTTATGTATTTTGGATTACTGATTATGTTATATATGAAAACTATAAGCCCTTTTTATCTTATCTGCTGGTTTCATTTCTGATTAGTGTGATCACTCAGTTTATAAATTCATTTCTTGTTTATGGTTATTTCTTATGGAATGCTTGTGAGCTATGGATGAAATTCAGTAATGTGCTTATGTTGTTCTGGTTTATGTTACATATAGTATACATCTCAATCTTATATTGTGCATGATTTAGTTTTTGTTTTAGCCTTATGATTTTTACCCTCTTTTTTACAAACTGCAAAACCAAAACCCTAAAAATCCTATTTTACTTAATTTTGTTTTATGACATTGTGTTGGCTTGTTCTTTAGTAGTCTGAGAACAATTTCTGGCACTAAAAAGTATTCAAGACTAAGTTTTCTACCGATGGTTCACCTTCGAAATATAAGTCAAGACTGGTATCCAAGGGATTCTCACAAGTACATGGTATTGAATACAATGAAACCTTTGCACCAGTGGCAAAGATGGACTCCATAAGGCCAGCTCTAGCCATTGCAGCCTCGAAGCAGTGGGAAGTACATCACATGGATGTGAAGTGTGCTTTCCTAAATGGAGATCTCACTGAATATATTTACATTCAGCATCCTAAAGGGTTTGTTTCTAATCCATATTTACTGTGCATGTTAAAGACATCATTGTATGGGCTCAAGTAAGCCCCCAGGGCTTGGTATGCCAAGATTGATGGCTTTCTACTGTCACTAAGTTTTGTTTGATGCAATTCTGATCCTAATGTCTATTTGAAGCTGATTCATGGTTCTTTAATGATTATTGTTTTGTATGTGGATGACCTACTGATTACAGGAAGTTGAAAGAAAGAGATTGCCTCATTGAAGGTTGCAATGAACCGTGCATTTTCTATGACAGATTTGGGATTGTTGAGACAATTCTTGGGTATCGAAATTTATCAATACCAACATGGAATCAAAGTACATCAGTCCAAGTATGCTTCAGATTTTATCATCAAGTTCAACATGAATAATTGAAATAAAATAAAGACTCCCTTCCTTTCAGGAGTTAACCTTGAAGAAGCAGGTTCTTCTCCTATGGTAAATTATACACTGTATAGGAAGTACATTGGGTGTTTTCTTTATCTTACACAAACTCAAACTGCTTTATCTTATGAATTTAGTGTGGCTTCAAGATACATGGATCAGCCTCATGAGATCCACTAGAGAGCAACCAAGAGGATCCTAAACTTTGTTCAAGGAACAAGAACTCATGGGATCTTCTACAAAACAAAGTTTGATTTTGATTTGATTGGATTTACTGACAACAATTGGGCAGGTGACAACACAGATAGAAAGTATACATCAGGATATGTGTTTATGCTTGTAGAAGGGTCGATCAGCTGGTCAAGCAAGAAGTAGAGTGCCATAGCACTCTCATCTACAGAAATAGAGTATAGAGGAGTTGTAAATGCAGCAAATCAATGTTTGCGGTTGCATGGGATACTTGGAGAATGTGGTTTTGAATCAGAGTTTTCAACTATTATCTACTGTGGTAATCAGAGAACCATTTGAATCTGAAATGATCCAATTCAGAGACAGCGAAACAAGCACATTGAGATCCATATGCACTACATCAGACAGCTTGTGCAAGATGGTACCATTGTTATACTCTTCTGTGCATCTTGAGAACAAGTAGCAGACATCTTCACCAAAGTTTTTTGTGAGAAGACCTTCAAAAAATATCAAATCACTACTAGGGATTACTAATCATGTTGTGAAGCATGATTGATGACAATATTTCCAAATTTTGTTTTCTTATCCATGTTTAAGGGAGGATTTTCCTAATGGGTTTTTGCCTCTTTTCGTGGTTGTATGGACAAGCAGTATGTAAAGGTCGACTAAGCCTTGTTACTAGGCCCTATAGTTTTCTCATATTTACTCATAAAGTCAGGCTTAAGAGGGGGTGTTAGAATAATCAACCCATAGTTACCTACATTTGACATTAATTAATCATTTTTTTCTTATTACCTAGATTCCTAGATTGCATTCTATGCTAGTTGCCTTCTACATGTCCTAGAAGTCAACACATGCTAAAAATGAGCCATGGAGCACTTGGGAAACATCCTGAAACCAATTTTAGAAATTTTTCTTTATTCCTGATTCCTTAAAGTGCATATCTACTTTTTCTGAAAGTTTCCTTGTTTTATAGCTATTTTAAGGAAAAAGGAAAAGGTAGTCTGGGTGTAAATGCCTTGTTTTTTTCCCACATCATCCTCCCTCTTTTCTCCAATTAAAATAATGTATGAGTTTTCTTTCTATCCCTCTTTATATTTCCCACTTGACTTAGCAAATTCGTGATCATCTTCATATATTTGGAAACTGCTTTATGCACCTATGGGGGATTTGACTAGTTTTTGGTAAGCCTACTTTTTGACTATTTCAAATAGCGTCCTTATGAATTTGACCCTCTCACATAATTATTTATTTGAGCATCCTATTACTTCACAAGGTTTTCTATTGTACAGTTACTCAATACATATTAGTGTTATGCTCCAATTTTAGTCTCCTTTGGTGTGAATTTTGCATGCTTGATTAGCAATTTTGTGAGTGTTATTGTTCTATCTCTTGGGTTCAATTTCCATAGATGCTTACTGGTCTAAGGTTTCTACTGTTTGGATTTGACGTCTTTGATTTTGATATGTTTGGATTGGGCCGGTTCTCTTCTTCTGCAGGCCATGAGTTTCTATCCTAACTGGGTCATGTTTCCTTTTCTACCTATGGACTGTTTTCCTCCTTACTAGCCATGGACTGTGGTTTTCTCCCGTTTATGAGACATGGAATTTATTTCTCCTTTCTGGGTCATGAGGATGGGCTATAAGTTTGTTCCCTATTGTTGGGTTGTGAACTCTGCCAGGGTGACTTTAACTATGTGTCCACCCTGCCAACGTGACTATGGACACCCTGTCTACGTGACTATGTGTCCACCTGGTTCAAACATGATTGTGTGTCCCTTCTTGTGTGACTATTTGTCTCCTCTAGTGTGACTATTTCTCTGCTCTATTGTGACTATATCTCTTTACTAGTGTGATTGTGAATATTTACACCCTTCTAGTGTGACCGTGTACACCCTACCAGGTGACTTTGTGTAGACCCTTCCAGTGTGACTGTGTCTCACAAGGCTATGGTATACATGGGTACTTCAAAATATCCTACTTCCTTTTTTATTATTTAGTATCCACTCCCTTACTTTGGTGGGTAGTGAGATGTGATGTAAAATTCACTCAGTACCATGTTGTTCAACTAGATATCCTAACTTGCAAAAGACATAACTTCATCACATGGACTCTAATCGAGGTGATCCTCACACCATTGTAAATTTAACAATGTGTTGAATATGGAATATTGATATGATGTATCATTTGTCTACTTCAAAGCTACATTATATTATTAATTTTGTTATACACTTAAATAATAGGAAAGTATTTAAATGAATGACTTCTATACAATGTGTTATATCATTTCACTTCTAAATACTAAATTGTAAATAATGAGAAGTTAGTTAATTATTTTTAGAGTATCTCATTTCATTGTAATATTACATATTAAATATAATTCAAAAAGGGAGTGTACATGTTACAATCTAATTCGAAGCGGAAGTGTATGCACACATTAAAGAAAATAAAAAAGCTCCATTAGTTTTCTTTTTCAAATTTATCCTATGGCCGTGAGGCTACCAAAGCAATTCTCAATAAAATCAACTAAAATAATAAATGAAATGAATATTTATTCAGAATTTAATAAAATATAAAATTTAAACATATCTTTTCCATCCCAATGAGATGAAATGAAAATATATTCTCTAGTCAATATCTTAAAGGTAAACCATGCAACTTCACAATTTTTTAAAAGAACAAGTTAGCAATATTTGTTGCATCATTGGTATTCTTACATGTAATAAAATGAGACATTTTTTAAAATATATCCACCACAACATAGATAGAATCATGTCCCTTGTGATTTCTAGGAAATCCAGAAGAAAATCCATACTAATGGAATCCCAAGGTCTAGTTGGAATAGGTAGGGGTTGATACAATCCAATATTTTTTCTTCTCCCATTGGCATGTTGACATATTCTGCATCCTTCAACAAATTTCTTTACATCATGATGCATTCTTGGCCAAAAATAAAAATTACTCACCTGAGCAAATGTTTTGTCTTGCCCAAAATGTCCTGACAAATATCCACTATCTTTTCAATTGTATCAAATATTCTCTCATAGAACACTTTGGAATACATAACTTACTATATTTGAAAAATAATCCTTCCTGTAACATTCCTTCCATCCAATGGCTTCTATTATAGACAATTGGATTCTCATAGGCTGCATATACATCTTTGAAATCCACATCATCCTTATACATATCAATCAAATTTCTAGATCCTAAAGTCCTGACCTTAATTTTTTGCACAATCAAACTTATCCTGCTTAAGGAATTAACAAATTTATTATAATTTCTACTTGTATGCTTGATCACAAAGGTAAATTTCTACAAAAATTCCATGCACTTAGCATGTTTTTGATTCAAATTAGGATGACTGTTAATAAATTAAAAAGCATGCTTATCCGAATACAACACAAACTCTTTAGGAATCAAATAATGTCTCCATTTATTGAGAGCTTGCACACCAACATATAAATCTTTATCATATGAAGAATACTTCCATTTTGTATCATTTAACTTCTCACTGAAGTATGCTACCTCTCTCTGTTCTTGACTCAAAACAGGCCCTATTGCTTTTACACTAGCATCTTTCTCTACTTGGATTTTTTATTATAAAATTGGGTAAAGCCAAGATAGGCTTCTGAATGATCTTCTTCTTTGACAATTTGAAATTTCAGTTAGCTGCTTCTGTCCATTTGAAAGGTTGTCTACTTCGCTTGAAAGTGTCTATTATAGGTGCATAAATATGACTAAAATTATTAATGAATTTTCTATAGAAACTTGCAAGAGCATGAAAACTTCTTACCTCATCATCATTCCTGGGAACTAGCCAACCTAAAATTGATTTCACCTTATCTGGATTCATATTCAAACCTTCTTCTGAAACTACGAATCCCAAATAAACCAATTATTTCTTCATGAAACTACACCTTTTCAAATTGATAAGCATACTCTCTTTTTGCAAAGTTTCCAACACCAACTTAAGATGGCTCAAGTGTTCTTCTCTATTTTGACTAAAAATCAGAATATCATCCAAATACACTATCACAAATTTTCCAGTGTATTCCTTCAGGACTTCATTCATCATTCTCATAAAATTAATAGTTGCATTAGTAATCCCAAATGACATTACTAACCATTCATATATTCTATCATTAGTCTTGAATGAAGTCTTCCATTCATCCCCTTCTCTTATCCTTATTTGATGATGGCATTTGAAGGTCATTTACTAGTAGATTAAATACTGAATGGATACCCTAATTCTTGTAACAGAGTCATGGCAGCATGCTAGGGAATAAATGTTAAAATAGTGTAGCTTTGATACCCATTCTCAAGGAGGATGGGACCCTAGTCAGTTAACTAGGGAAAGTAAGACCCTAGAAGGTACCCTAGGCCCCCCAATAGCCTCTTGGAATTCTTGGTCTAGAACCAAGCATGTTGATGCCATGAAAAAGTACCTAATATAGGGTTAGGGCCCCTATATGTCTCTAGGGTATTCTAGTCTGGGACTAGACAATTTCTTGGACACGATGTTCAAGAAGATCCAGCAGGTTGAGAAAGACACTTCCTAGTCCGGGATAAGGAATATTCTTGGTCGAGGACTAAGCAGTTCCTACATGTACATTCTAATTGGTCATTTGACCATGTCAATCTTTGTCAAGTACCAAGATGATGATGTGCGATGTCCTCTCTCATATTTGGTTATTGCTAGTTTGTTTCTCAAGAGAGTGGCCATGGCCCCTTGATGATGTTAGTAGAAATTAATTAATTAAGATAGTACAAAAATTAACTAGTTGATATTTTGAACAAACCAAACTACAAAGAAAACTCAAATGGAAAATGAGAAACCATTACTAACCGTCACTTTCTTCTCAAATAAATACTTGATACGTAGTATCATGCCTTAGATCATTTAACTTAGGAATATAGAATTCACACTTTTGTCAATAACTATGCACAGAGAAACACATCACAAGTAAGCCACACCAAAAATTAATCAGTTAGTCATACTTTAAAATATGGAGAACTAAACATTTTAATACAATATTCTGTTCATTCTATTAGTTTCAAGGAATAGGTGCACAAAAACATAATACACATGTGCTCCAATTTGTTTCCATATTATTTGCAAGGTTATCTGTTTCTCTTGTATCATGTTCCAATGTGAAACAAGAGATGGGAAATGGTTACAGATCTCACAAATAGAAAACCACTGGAGATGTGATGTGAAAAATGAGAAATACAAGCAACAAAAATCCATTCATATGCTACAAGAGAACATGAAACTGATAACAATAGAGCTCAGAAAAAATCTTGCTCCAAATATGTATCCCTTCCTTTCCTTTATAGACTATGAAGTACAATGAATATTGAGACATGCATTAACTATAAGTAAATGAGCCTAAGAGAAGTACACCTGTAATAGATACTAACTAAGGCATGCAAAATTCTTATATACATATATAAATAAATAAATAAATAAATAAATAAATAAATAAATATATATATGTTTGGAAGAATATCTAAAACTACAACCTATGTGAGGATGTTCTTTCAACAAAAATGTGTCATTTAACTTAAACCTGAGATGTAAGGATAGACAATAGGACATTGAATGGGCTCTATGTGCCAAAATGATCAATATTAGAAATTCAGTAGCGTCCCTATAAAACAACGATGTCTATAAAGAGAGGAGTGACCCTGCTTCAATTATTCATGTTTGCTAAAAATATTCATATCAAAACATAGATCTCGGTCAATACTGATACTATTAATATACATGGATTTTTGTATATTGATTTTTGTATATATAAACTTTTTTATATTGATCTCGGTCAATACTGACACTTTTTGTATGTCCATCATGATAGGTTATTGCTTCTATTAATCGACATTTTGCATCATCTTCAGAATTGAGTGGTCCTTAAAGATCTAGGATGCAAAACAACGGCAATTTCGATCTTAATGCTAGAAATTTATATTTTATATTTCTTATTTCAATTAAAAACTTTTATCTCTAGGTATTTCTTATGATTAGGTAGTCTCATTTTTTGTTCTTCTATTTTGGGGAGGAGATACGCCCTTGTTCCCACAAAATTGTTCAATTTATTGGACATAATTTTCCAGGACGGTATTTTCCTTCTATGTTGGCTTTAAATCATTGAAAAACTTATATTTTCTCTATTAATGCCCCATAAATGTACTCTAAGCTTCTGTAAACTTATTGTAATGGAATAACCCTTAATAATTTGTTGAGTTTCTTCAATTAATCATAAAAGGATAAAACAAATATTCAATCTCAAAATTTGATGCTATTGCAAGAGTTCCTGCATTAAACCATCCATCAATATGGTACATGAATTGTTCTGATCATAGTTTTATTACATCTATTCAAGACAAACAATTAGGGTGATTGATAGGGATAGAGCACAATTAGCAACATTCAAATTGGGTTCCTTCAATTAATATGCTTGCAGTGGGGGGTTATGCATTCCCTGGCAATGAGCGCTATCCATTCCGCAAAGACACATTAATCCCCAATCCCCAAAACAACAATAAGTATGTTGGTTTAACAAGTTTGGGCAATGTTGAACCAATTCTAGGCAACTTATGGATTGTTTTAGAGCTTAATAAACATTCAGTATGCAGTAGAATGCCATAATATCCACTTTTGGGTAGTGCTTGGTAAATTTTAGACCTTAAAAAGGCATGCCATACACTACAACAACAATAATAAACAATTAAAATAAAATAAGGGATGGTTTTGGAAGTCATGATAATGGTAAAAGGAATCAAACATCAGTTTTTGGAAGAAAGAAGAGTAAACCCTTGTAGAAACAATTCATTTTGAGTAGTTTCCTAGCATTCTAGGCAAGCTCTCATATCTTAGACTCATAAATAGGTGTAAAAGAGTATCTGTTTAAAATATTAGTTAATTTTTGGGTGGAATCAACAATGAATGGGGTACAAACAACCCTAAACTTTCAATTTGGATAGTTTGTACCTCATAGCAGCAATGAAAACTAAGGTTTCGGACTTAAATCGGTAGTAAGGTGCTTCAAACTAAGTATAAAGTATTTCTTGTAACAACAACCTTATAACCAACTTTTAGTTAGAAAATTGAGCGAGAAAAGGTTGATGTCCTGCGATTTGAGGTAGTTTTGTGCCTTGTTTCAGTGAGCATTCAACATGGGCGGGGTTTCCTAATAGAGTAGCATCCTTTGATCCTTTGAAGACATCATTTCAGAGTCTATTTGGATTAATATTGGAACAATAAACCATTTGAAATAACCTTGTCTCCATTTGGGTATGCTTTCGATGGGACAATTTGGGTAGAAGACACTTGTTTCATGTGTGTGGACACTTCCCTTATGGAGCACTACCATTTGGAGGCTTGTTTTGAGATTGGAATTTGTTGCTAAGTGGGAACATTTGGGTATAACAACAAACTTTATGGAGTCCAACTCATATTGGAGGCCATGTGATGACTTATTGGTTGTGACATCCCTCCTCTAGAGATATTTCTTGGAGATTTACCGACCTTCCTTAAAGATGTTTTATCACTTGCAAGTTTCTAGACCTTTGTGGTTGTTATGTGGAAAATTGCTTGTATTTAGTTGCTTGCATGAAGGAATCATTTTATTGGGTGAATCGATGAAGGAGAATAGTTTGGATCCATGTGATGCTTGAGGCACTATTCGATGAAAAAAGTCTTTTTTTGCTGCATGCTAGTTAGGAGGATGGTGCACCAAGTGGAAGTGGATGCGCAAGCAGGAGATCCAGTGGCGCAGTTAGGAGGTTATGCCATGATAGTTGCAGGGCTATGATATTTTCAAACAAGTAATAAATGTAGACAGTTAAAGCAGTTTACTGCCGACACTTGTTGAAGAGACATGTATTTATGGTGGAATCGACCATTGGATTGACAGGATAGACGATGGATTTGGGTGATTAATGCTTGATTTGGTCGAAATGATTACAAATGATTTGGTCATGATGGGGGTGTGATTGAATTGGTGCTATAAGAAGTGGTCGAATGCAGTCAACATTCACCATTGTGTAATATTGATCATTGACAAAGTTGCAAAGTTTTTGTAGAGAAGTGTTGTGTTGCGTCGTCGAGTTCCAACGTGGAGTGAGTAGTTGAGTTGTTGAGCATCATAAGGGATTAGTGTCCATTGAAAACATGGGGGAATAGTGTGACATGTTGTGTGACCAAGTCGCAGTTGAGATATCCAGTGAGAGGGATTCACCGGTCATAGGGGTCACCATTGAACAAGAAGTCACAAGTATGCCGATGGGATCCTCATCGGTTACGAAAAAGAAGAGAGGGCCCCCATGGTCCACATCCCCTATTCCAAAGAAGCAAAAAAATACAACATATGTGTTGGTATAGGAGGAGGAAACTACGTAGATGGGTCCATCGATGTTAGGGGACGTGAAATCATCATCCTGTGCAGGGGTGTATGCTGCGTACATCCGTGGGTATGTGCCTCCCATGCAGCCTGATGCGAAACCCAGGATGATAATAAAGAACCAGAAATATCCAGTGAAGTTGTCGATGATACCGTAGGGCATGGTATGCACCATGGACATCCTTCCTACACTGATGCAAATGAAATATGATGATCACAGTATGCTTTCTTTAACTGATATCACAAAGGGTCCCTATGTACCTATGCCAACGGTTGGAGGCAGTCTAATATTACACATTGCACAGGATTGGGTGTGTTACACCTAAATATTGTCACCCTCATGTTATGAGATACATATTCCCTTGTCTGCTCCAATCCTTGAAAGTTTTCCCTAGAGAAATGAAGTCTCAATTTATCCCCTTGTAATTTTTCCTTGTTTTGAGTTGGTAACGCTCCTGCCCTAGTGACAAGAAATGTTACCCAAGTCAGCAATGATCCTAATACATGAGAAAAGGGTGGTGCCACCACCCCTTCCTTCACTGCAAGAAGCGTTACCCCCTTAACACCACATGTTTGCTTCATTGGAGGAGAGGTGCTCGATTTTTCAAGGAAAAAAGATAAGTTTCAAGAGGCTTATCGAAGCTTTCCTTTTTGGAGCCTCATCCCTATGGTTTAGGACCAGTTGGAGCTCGAGATCCCCCATTTTTGGATATCCCTTTCACCTCACCTATGACATCCTCAACCATACCTATCCTCCCATTCCTTTAAATATTGGTTCACCCCCCATGGGAGAAAGGAGGAAGAATTGTGTTGCATACCCAAACTTTGTCAAAATCATTCTTGAGTATTTGGAGGAAAGGTGAAGTTAGAGGAAAGGATCCATTGGAAGAAACTCTCAACGCCAAGGCATAAAGGTTGTAGCATCTCCAATAATTTCTAATAAAAAATGTCTTTTATTTCCCATATTTACTGTTTCATTTTTATGTATTGCTTGATTCCTTGGCCACAAGCATAGATCTAGTTGATTATCTTGTATGCTATCATCTTTTTCTTATTGTTTTCCATATTTTACAGGTTCTTCTGCGAGGATAGCGAGGACAACCTTTGAGAGAAGTATCATGGCATTTCATTGAAAGTGATTAACTAGATCTAGGGGAAGTTTAACATTTGGTGTTTGTGTTTTGTTCTAAACCTAAACCATTAAGATCTAGGGAAATAACTCCTGTCCGTAGGAGGTGCGTATTTTCAGCTAACAAAAGTGGCGACTCGACCGGGGAAACTTCGAATTTTGAATCTTTGGTAAGTTGAAACCTACACCTTAATTTTTAATTTGTAGATTTACTTTTTCAATTGATAGATCTATAGATTTTATTTGAATTTGATTGATTTTCCTCTATCTTCCTTTGGATATTTATACTTTTGGTTCACTCGATTTTCTGGGTTCATTCTTTGGACTGTAACTAAATTTTTTGTTGCTTTTTCTATTTTTCAAATCACCATATCGGGCACTGCTCTTGGGCTGTGTTATAAGTGTGTTTCTGGAGCTGTCATTGCCTTTTCCCTATTAGAATAGAGTAGTGCCACCACTCTTTTTATGTGAAAGAAGTGGTGTTGGAGTTGGTAACAGTCTTGTGTGAACCTATAGAAGTGGTTCCATTGCTATGTTTCTATGTATAGGAAGAGGTGCTCAGGATGGTAACGCCCTATTCAACAACTATAGAGGTGGTGCTAGGTATTCTTGTTAGCCCTGTTTAGTGTTTTATTCTTAAATGTGTGTTTTAATATTTGATATCCATGCTTCAGATTGTTATAGTGGTGTTTTGGACTATGCAATTCATTTTTGAATAGAAAACTCAATAAAAAAAATGAGGCGAATTTTTTTTGTCAGGGGCTCACAGCCCCGAACCCCCTAAGACCCTCAAGCTGGAGGGGTGGACCCACCCCCCTGAAATACCTAGTGGATTCGCCACTTTTTTTAGCTGGAAATACACACCTTTTATGGAGAGGAGTTGTTTCCCTAGATCTGAATGGTTCATGTCTAGAACAAAACACAAACACCAAATGTTAAACTTCCCCTAGATCTGGTTAATCACTTTGAATTAAATGCCATGATACTTCTCTCAAAGGTTGTCCTTGCTATCTTCGCAGAAGAACCTGTAAAACATGGAAAACAAAAATAAAAATATGATAGCATACAATATAATCAACTACATCTATGCGTGTGACCAAGTAATCAAGTAATGCATATAAATGAAACAGTAAATATGAGAAAGAAAAGATATTTTTTATTAGAAATTATTGGAGAGACTACAACCTTTATGCCTTGGTGTTGAGATTTCATTCTAATGGATCCTTGCCTCTAACTTCACCTTGCCTCCAAAGACTCAAGAATGATTTTGACAGAGTTTGGGTATGCAACACAATTCTTCCTCCTTTCTCCCATTGGGGATGAGCAAGTATTTAAAGGCATGGGAAGATAGGTATGGTTTAAGATATCATGGGTGAGGTGGAAGGGAGATCCAAAAATGGGGTATCTCAAGCTCTAGTTGGTCCTAAACCATAGGGATGAGGCTTCATGAAGGAAAGCTTCAAGAATCCTCTTGAAACTTCTCTTTTTTTCCTTGAAAATTCGAGCATCTCTCCTCTAATGAAGCAAACAGATTGTGTTAAGGGGGTAATGCTTCTTGATATAAAGGCAGGAGTGGTGGCATTGCTTGTTTCTCATGTATTAGGAGTTTTGTTTACTTGGGAAAATCTTTTTGTCAATGGGGCAAGAGCGTTACCAGCTCAAAACAAGAAAAAATTGCAAGGTGATAAATTGATGCTTCATTTCTCTAGGGAAAAATTTGAGGGGTTGGAGTAGACAAGGGAATACCTATCTCATAACATGAGGGTGAATAGATTTAGGTGTAACAGGGTGCAAGGTTTGTAGAAATCCGGGTTATTCAATCTTATCAACATGCCTCACTTTGGGTAGTTGAACGAAGTGAATCTATGTATGAAGTAGATTTTGGCATGATTCCATGGCTGGATTTTGTGGTTGGAATGGCCGATCAGAGTCACTGTGGCAATCATTTCATAAATCATGGGGTTTCCCAAGGGTAGTCATTAACCTTTGCAATATTTCAAGGGGAGAGATAATGATAGGAGGTTGGGCGCAAGGCTGAAGAAGAAATATGGTTTGCAACATGATGGATGGGCGTACCATGTCAAAAGCATAAATGATACGATTGTTCGCATTGCAACGCAATATTTGGCTAGTAAGATAGTGAGGACAAACATACCTAGCCAGTGTAATTCAGGAGTCATTGCATGCGCGGAGAAGTGTGCACAAGGACTATAAATGAATTGGTCGTTTTTCTTAGTGAACCAGTTGACGAATGACGCATTAGCAGTCCAGGAGGGGAAACAATCATTCGCATACAATTGGAATTTGATTTTGGTTGCACTTGTGGCGTGGATGGAGCCAACTAATTACCAAGGAATAGATGTGGATGCAGTAAACTTTTGCAAGGGAGCATGCTACCAGAATCTCTCATCGATGAAAGAACCTGATTGAATTAAGGACATTGTTGTTCCATTCTTGATGTATTGGGAAGCGCTGCAGGCTGCAACTGTGAAATTTATGTGACTATCCGAGGCGGAAGTGACAAAATTCCAAAGGATTTCTCGGTTTGCAATTAGCCTACACAAAATTCATGTGCAGGAATAGCGTGACCTAGATAAACAGTGGCTTCTGACACCATATAAGTTGTCTGATGCGAAGATGGATACAATTGTTGATGATTGGACTACAGCATGGAGATAACCTATCAGTCTAGAGGAAGTATTGATGGGGACACCGGAAGATGCACTAGTTTATCCTGTACCTGAGCTTGAACAGTAGATTAGCCATGAGTCAGATGAAGAGTCACTGCGGAAACCCACTAACTAAGAAGCAGAGCGATCGTTTGAAGAGTCAATAACAAAGAAGTGATAGGAGAAGAGTGTGACAAGTAGCACAACCCCAGTAATTGAGGCACAAATGAACTATCTCATTGCAAATATTACAAGGGAAACATATGCAACAACTGAGTGAATGAACAATCAAGCGACAGATGGATCTGTCAAATTAAGAACTAGCCTTGACTCTTTAGTTGATGTAGTTTTGAAGAAGGCACCAAAGGTAGCATTTGTGCAATACCTTGGATTGATCATCACTGGTACATGGATCAGGAATGTGCAAATTCCTCTACATGTGATCGATACCAACAATGAGGATCTTAATTCCTTCTTGCAGTTGTTACAAGGTTTGAACTTAGACATAAATGAGCTGTCCACACAAACATTGGTGCATATGAAGAGGGTCACCAATCAGGAGTTGGAAGACAGGGAACAAAGTATCGCTGGGAAATTCTTGTGATCATAGGAGAAAAAGGAAGAAGTGCAGAAAGATATTGACGCATTGAAGAAGGAACAAGAGTAGTTGATGGTCAAGAGCACCAAGGAAATTGAGGAGTTGGAAAAGGAGCAGGATCAACTAGTGGTCGAGAAAGCACATCTCTAGAATAACAGAGTGTGTTTGGAAGAATTAGTTTTAGATGCTTGTCAACATATATTGAAGAGAACAACAGAACTAAATGTGATGGTGAAGGAAGCAAGACTTGGGGCTGTCATTGCGCAGTTGAAGAGAGACAAGGCGATCCTACAGGAACTAGTACATCTAGACACACTGCCAAAACAAGTAGCAGAGAGAAAACACATCATGGATGATTTAGAAATTAGTTCGACCAAATGGAGCAAGAAGTGGAAAAATAAACTGATGTGACTACCCAATTTTGGGGCAGTGTAGTCCAGGATGAGTAATTCGAGCAACTGACCATAGAGTTACAGGAGGTCGAGGGGTAGATAGTAACATTGTAGAGTTCACTTAGAGCACTGCCACTAGTGTTTTAGATTTCCAAATATATGAAGCTAAAGGAGTTACAATAGCATGTTGGAAAATCAAGGGAGTGTTAGTCAAGGCACAGTCCATAGTTGGACATGTTCCAAGACATTGGAGTGCAGATTTAAGTTAAGGAATTTTCTGCACTACGAGCATTTCAGGAAGATAATAAGGATGCTACTGATAAGATTGTTGAGCATCCATTAGCACATTATTTGAAAGGTATCCAAGAGACTGTTAAGATAATAAAGATGAAGGTGAAGGAAATAATTCAACAGTATGAGGATTTCAAGCAAAAGATTAGTGAATACGCCATGTCCAGCTGAGTTGGCTTGAGGGCGAGCTAGAATATTTTGTTGGGGGCCTGTTGGTAGGAGGTTTTTTGATAAGTTAGTTTCACAACATCATGGATGTTGTGTAAGGTCAAATATATTGCACAATATGGAAAATGGCACGCAGGTGGAAATTATGATATTTTATGTATTTTGGTCCTAGTTTGTAGTTTTGGACTTTATTTTGTGGATAGTGGTCATTATTTTGTAGATTCTATTAAGAAATAGTTAGGAAGTTGGTTAAGTGGACCATCGATGTAAAGGTGCAAGTCTATAAATAGATGTAGAGTTGCAAGTGTTAAGCTCTCTTGGTCTGCAACTAGTTCTTAATTTTGCTCCGTTTTTAGCGACTTCAAGATATGAAATTATGAATGTTGATCTGTATGTAATCTAATGAACTATTTTGGAGACTCTTTGTTTTGTTGTGAAGGATATTATGACATGACAGAAGTTTAGAAGAATCACTATATCTTTTCTTATTTTCCTATTATCCTGTTTTCTGCTATTCAAATATGAATGCAATGTGTATCCACGCTATGGATCTATGAATGGTGCGATGTGTTTCTGTTTTAAATGATAATATAATGATAGATTTGTTTATGCATCAATGTATTTGTTTTGATTCAGTTATATTATTTTGATCTATTGAATGATGATCTGATTCTATGAATGCATAATCTTAATGGTTATATTTGTGGAATAATGTTGCGCTAAGTCACTAAGTATCCACATGGTCCTCCTCCATACTGCGAAAACTTGGTTTTGTCAGCTCTCCCTCGAACATCTCGGGTGAGACTTCATCTACTCTAAAGGTGTTTCCCATCGGGCTAAAACCTCTCTAGGCCGGTGCTCAGGGAGATCATGGTGGTTTGGGTGTCGATAGAGAGTGAATCCTAGTCGACTGGATTTGTGTCAATAATTAAAATCTGTAAGGATGTGCATCATTCATACTTAAATAGGAAAACAAATATTTTGCATCATTCTAGATCTTGCACAATTCGTTTTTAAACTATATTCAAAAGGAAACATATCTCACAGATAATAATAAAAATGATGTCATCAATAGAGTCTTCATCACATTAATACCATAAATACACCGCAAAATATAGAAATCATCCCTTAGTCGATTAGCCTCAGACTAGAATATGCATTCATTCCTCCAATAATTTATCTGTGTCGAATTTACAATTACAATCCTAAGTCTATTTATAGGCCGATTAGGTCATTACAAAATGGTCCACTTGACTGATATCCTAACTAATTTGACCCAAATGACCTCACTTGTTGGTTTCTTCACCGTGGTTGACTCTTCTTTCTATTGACATCCATATTATCGGTGGCAGAGGCACAATTCCCACACTATAACCCCTTTCCAATAGGACCCCAACAAAATTTTTTGGCTCATCGTCGAACCAACTCAGCTGGAAACCACAGGTGTGTTCAACTTTGTTTTGAAGTCATCATATTCAGTTATATCGACGAATTCCTTTACTTTTACTATCATTGTTGCACAATCTTCGACGGATTCCTTGGTATTGAGTGTTAGTTGTTATGAGGTACCATGTATTTCTTATAATTGTGTTTTCCTCCGCTGGTGTCAAGCACGTGCCTTGTTAATGTGCTGCTATAATTATTTTAGCTCTACTTTCTTGGTCACCTACACAAGTGAAGGAATCCCTTTGAGTCATTCCTGCAGTGTTGCCAATTGCACCTCTGCCTCGTCGAGATGCACATTCATTTGGTGCAACTGCTCATCCTGTACTAGGTTCCCCCAATATTGTGTTTTCGCCTCCGCAATCAAATGCGTGACTTTCTCTAGCTCCTCTATTTCTGCATCGATGTCTTCAATTGCAATTCTCCTCTCTGCTTATTTTTCTGTAGGTGTGTTGGGTATTGCTTTATCCCACAATGGTGGGTACCTTTGGTATGCTGACTTTTATCTTATTGTTTTTATTTTTTACCATTGCTACCCTATCCTAAGTAACTTAATTTTATTTTATTACCATTGGTAAAATTGAATTTATAGTAAGACCATTGGACCATTTTATTTTACCTTTGGACCTTTGATACTATTATAATTCAATCTAATTTCTTATTTTTGGTAACTACGCTAAATATTAGAGTTTTCCTAGAAGAGACATTTCTCAGGAAGGATTGTCAATATTATAAATTAAGGTAATTCATCCTTCCTTAGTGAGAATCGGTGAAAGAGAAAAGTTTGGATATGAGTCTTTGAGTTCGTTGCTTACTAGTCTAAGGTTTCTACTATTTGGAGTTGTCATCTTCAGTTTTGACATGTTTGGAGTGGGTCGATTCTCTTCTTTTGCAGGCCATGAGTTTCTATCCTAACTGGATTGTGTTTCCTTTTCTAGGTGTGGAGTGTTTTCCTCCTTGCTCATCGTGGACTGTGGTTTTCTCCCCTTTACGAGACATGTAATTTATTTCTTTGTTGGGTCATGATGATGGGATATAAGTTTGTTCCCTATGGTTGGGCCGTGAACTCTAAAATGCATATGCATTATAATGCATATACGTGTTTATAAAATTAAAAACTCAGCGGGAATAAGGTTTGTCATTATGTTCAGAAATAGCTTCGGACTACCGAACCTATTGGCTAAGACAAATAAACTAAGGCTATTTCCTATCTTTTAAAACTCTATCAATATGCTCAGTTTCGATGTCGTGTTTTGCTTTGACAAACACAATATTTTTTTATAAAAATTTAGAATATTGTAGAGTACGATCTTACGATTGTGAGTATGCAATTTTTTTCCTTCAAATGCATGTTTTATTTATTTATTATTATTATTCTAAATGATACATGTCAGTTTTTGAAAATAGATACATCGATTGTTTTTTATATAACTTTTGATTACCTTCACCATTTCCCAAGAAAACTATATGGTGCACTAGAAGAGAGAAAGCTCTACAATATTATATATAGAAATCAAGGATTTCATTAATTTTGCCCCCTAAAGTGTTGCACCCACACATAACATTTTCATTTCAATATTTTCTGACTTCAATAATTAATAATAATAATAAAATAATTCATGAAAAAATATGAATAAATAGTGTTGCTCTAGGCCCAATTAATAATAAGAAGAAAATAATTCATGCAAAGATATGAATAAATAGTGTTGCACTAGGTCCATACGTCCTTTATATGTATACAAGATTTTATCCAAAATTGACATCATTTACCTCATATATTGTTGCACCTGCACAAACATATATGTTATCAACCCGAGAATTATATTGTATGTTTTCTTAAAATACCAAGTGTTACATGAATCAAAATTATTTTTTTAGCTATGGTTTCTTCGAAATGGAACTTCAAAAGAGGTACACTACTAACATCAATTATGCTTAAAGTCTACAACACTGAAGATGAGCTTGGGACATTATTAATTGCAAACAATTTTTTTCTATTCTGAACATGAATTTTGAATCTTCTTAATTTACAGAAAAAGTCCTAGGTAAAGTATCATATATACAAATAAATACTTCTCTAGCTTGTTTCTTTAAACAAGGATGAAAGTTAGGATAAATTTTTTCTACCTATTCTCTTCCCGAATGATTTTATGTCCAAACTTGTGAGTCTCTTCCACATTTTCATTTGATCTTTCTAGTTTAGCCATTTTCTATTTATGTTTTCC
This sequence comes from Pseudotsuga menziesii, assembly GCA_001517045.1. Lineage (NCBI taxonomy): Eukaryota > Viridiplantae > Streptophyta > Pinopsida > Pinales > Pinaceae > Pseudotsuga > Pseudotsuga menziesii. The sequence goes on along the minus strand of LPNX010928900.1, from coordinate 146,960 downwards.
TCTCCATTTGGCAGGTATCATATATGAAAATATTCTACCTTGTTTTGTTTGATACTTACTCTCTTTTCAAACGATTTTATTTGTAAATATGTTAGTATCTTTTAGATATGCATTGGATATTTATCCTTTCCCATTTATTTATTGGTGTTTTCCATAATATAAATATTTGATTTAATTTTAGATTAGCATCAACCATCATATGAGAAAATGAAAGTCACCTCGTCAATTACAAAAAATGGATGAACAGAATTTTACATCTCTACCAACAATATTAAATTGTAAATAATTAAAATCTAATTAATTATTTTTAAAGTATATCATCTTATTTAATTAAAAAGGGAGTGTACATATTACAATCTAATTTAGAAAAGAGAGTGTATGCACACTTTAAATACAATTGAAAATTTCTATTATTTTTTTTTCAAATTTGTCCTATGGCCATGAGGCTACTAAAATGATACTCAATCAATTCAACTAAACAATGAATATTTCTTGAGAATTTAATAAAATATAAAATTGTCAAAAAATAATACAAAATAGTTACATGTCCCATAAATTCTCATTCAATTATTGGTGCTCAAATCGGGTTCTTTAATTTCTCCTGTATTTCATTATTGTTGTTGGTACTGCTTCCCCTTCTACATACATTACTCATGCTCTCGTTGTCATTCTTTTCACGTTCTTTAATTGTTGTTGGTGCTTCTTGAACTTCTACTGTTAGAGTACATTCTTCTCCTTTGTTCATTCTCCCTTCTTCTTGCTGTTTTTTCTCAACTAATTGAGGTGATGTTGTTGTCCCATTGTTACTCCCACTCTCACTGCCCTCGTTTTCATTTGTCTTTTCACATTCTTATTATTCTTTCATTCTAATCGATCCCCCCTCCTCTTTAACTTCCTCTTTGTCGTCCTCCGCCACTTATTTGTGGAAATTGAACCCCAGGTGTTAGAACAATTACACTCACAACAATTGCCAATTACACATGGAAATTACTCTCAAAGGAGACTGAATAATGGAGCAGAACGCTAATATGTATTGAATAAGTGTACAATAGCTAACCCTATGAAGTCATAGGCTGCCACAATAAATAATTACATGAGAGATTTGAATGCATAAGGATGCCATTCGAATTTGGTCAAAAGCAGGCTTACTAAATCTAAGCAAATGCCCCATAGGTGCATAAAGTAGTTTCCAAAACTGTCTAGGAGCTCACGAATTGGAAAAATCAATTAGGCAAGCTAATAGATGGTGGAAGAACAACTCATATGTTCTTTTCATAGGAGAAAAGTGTGGATGATGATGAGGACAAAAAACAAGTTAAATTCATTGAGTCAAACTTTCCCAATTGCCTTAAAACTCAGAAAAAGCAGGTAATAAAGAAAAAAAAGCAGACATGCACTAGGGAGGCCAAGAATAAAGCATATTTGATTCCAAAAGGTTTCCCAAGCACTCCATGACTCAAATTTAGCTAGTTTTACCACTATGGATGTGTGGAGGACAACTTGCATAAGGTGGAATATGGAAACTAGGAAAATAATACAAAAAATGGATTAATTAATGTCTAAGGTAGCTAACTATGGGTTGATTATTCTAAGATTCTTCTGGGTGCTCCTCCTCTTCTTCTGGTTGCCTGTGTCATCCTTGTGATGATCTTGGTCTTCTTAGCAATAGTTTCACTTGCAATGTAAATTCATCTAACAATGACGTCATCCAAACATAATTCTTAAATATGTCAAGCATTATTTGTCCATTCTCAATTTCCACCTGTGCCAAATTCATAAACACATTATTCACATTATTCACATTAGGATCATTCTCATTTATATGTGAAACAAAATAGAAAAAAGAAGAACATGACTTACTTGTTGAGTGTCTCTACCGTATATAATTGATTGGTTTCCACTGTTTTCCAGTGTAATATGGTAGAATTGTGTAAATGGAACATCTTTAATAATGTGCCATTTCACAATAAATTTACCCCTCCTTTGCCAGAAATCTGTCGTAGCTTCGAAATATACTGGCCCGACCATTTCAATGACGCCGCATAAATTTCTGCTTCCATTGATCCGCGTTCCCATTCCTAACAGCAGGATATATAACAACAGTATATCTAAGAAAATGAAAATGAAAGAAACAACAAGAAGGTGAAGAAGGCTCTAATTAGGATTAGAAAACTAACCGTGAAAAGTAAGAATAATGGGCAATTACTTTAAGTCTGGTCCTCGACCTGGGTAGCTTCATGGTAAGCTTCCTTTAATTTGTGATTCCCCATGGAAGTGGTTGTAGCCCAAACTCGATGTCTAATACTGTTTAGCACGTCCTCCTTGTTGCAATATTTCATAATGAAAAACTTGGCATTTTGTATTTGGTGTTAAATCCTAGATGGTTGTACTCATGATCACCTCCAATCCCACTTTGGGTTTCTTGGTTGTGCATTATCATATAAAGTGGTCCGATGGAGCGATTTTCATCTAATATGTCTGTACTGGCTGTGGCTTTCGATGTCCTTGTTTGCATAGATCCGACACCATTTGGTGTAGAATCAGATCCCCATCCCCTAGAATCAGATCAAATCATCAATGTGGGGTAAAGGAAATCTATACCTGAATATATCAGGAGGGTCATTTACAGGTATATTGCAAATTTGATGGCGTTTGAAGGTCATTTACTAGTAGATTAAATACTGAATGAATACCCTAATTCTTGTAACAGAGTCATGGCAGCATGCTAGGGAATAAATGTTAAAATAGTGTAGCTGTGATACCCATTCTCAAGGAGGATGGGACCCTAGTCAGTTAACTAGGGTAAGTAAGACCCTAGAAGGTACCCTAGGTCCCCCAATAGTCTCTTGGAATTCTCGGTCTAGGACCAAGCATGTTGATGCCATGAAAAAGTCCCTAATATAGGGTTAGGGCCCCTATATGTCTCTAGGGTATTGTATTCTGGGACCATATAGTTTCTTGGACACGATGTTTAAGAAGATCCCGTAGGTTGAGAAAGAGACTTCCTAGTCTGGGATAAGGAATATTCTTGGTCTAGGATGAAGCAGTTATTGCATGTACATTCTAATTGGTCAGTTGACTATGTCAATCTTTGTCAAGTTTACCAATACGATGATGTGTGATGTACTCTCTCATATTCAGTTATTGCTAGTTTGTTTCTCAAAGGACTGGCCATGGCCCCTTGATGATGTCAATAGAAATTAATTAATTAAGATGGTACAACAATTAACTAGTTGATATTTTGAGCAAACCAGACTACAAAGAAAACTCAAATGGAAAATGAGAAACCAATACTAGCCATCATTTTATTCTCAAATAAATACTTGATACATAGTATCCTGCCTTAGATCATTTAACTTAGGAATATAGAATTCACACTTTTTTCAAGAACTATGCACGGAGAAACACATCACAAGTAAGCCACACCAAAAATTAATCAATTAGTCATACTTTAAGATATGTAGAACTAAACATTTCAATACAATATTCTGTTCATTCTATTATTTTCAAGGAATAGGTGTGGAAAAACATAATACACATGTGCTCCAATCTCTTTCCATATCATTTGCAACGTTATCTGTTTCTCTTGTATCATATTACAATATGCAACAAGAGATGGGAAATGGTTACATATCTCACAAATAGAAAACCACTGGACAATTGATGTGAAAAATGAGAAATACAAGAAACAAAAAACCATTCTTATGCTACAAGAGAACATGAAACTGATAACAATTGAGCTCAGAAAAAATATTGCTCCAAATATGTATCCCTTCCTTTCGTTTATAGACTATGAAGTACAATGAATATGGACACATGCATTAATTATAAGTAAATGAGACTAAGAGAAGTGCTCCTCTAATAGATATTAACTGAGGCATGCACAATTCTTATATACATATATAAATATATATATGTTTGGAAGAATATGTAAAACTACAACCTATGTGAGGATGTTCTTTCAATAGAAATGTGTCATTTAACTTAAACCTGAGATGCAAGGATAGACAATAGGACATTGAATGGGCTCTATGTACCAAAATGACCAATACTAGAAATTCAATATCATCCCTATAAAACAACGATGTCTACAGAGAGAGGAGTGACCCTGCTTCAATTATTCATGTTTGTTAATAATATTCATATCAAAAAACAGATATCGGTCAATACTGATACAATTAATATACATGGATTTTTGTATATATAGATTTTTTTATATTGATCTTGGTCAATACAGATACTTTTTGTATGTCCATCATGATAGGTTATTGCTTTTATTAATTGACATTTTGCATCATCTTCAGAATTGAGTGGTCCTTAAATATCTAGGATGCAAAACAATGGAAATTTTGATCTTAATGCTAGAAATTTATATTTTCTATTTCTTCTTTCAATTAAAAACTTTTATCTCTAGGTATTTCTTAAGATTAGGTAGTCTCATTTTTTGTTCTTCTATTTTTGGGAGCAGATACGTCCTTGTTCCCACATAATTGTTCAATTTATTGGACATAATTTTCCAGCACGGTATTTTCCTTATGTGTTGGCTTTAAAGCATTGAAAAACTTATCTTTTCTCTATTAATGGCCCATAAATGTACTCTAAGCTTCTGTAAACTTCTCCTGATGGAATAACCCTTAATATTTTGTTGAGTTTTTCAATTAATCATGCTTTCAATCTCAAAATTTGTTGCTATTGTAGGAGTTCCTGCATTAAACCATCCATCAATATGGTATATGAATTGTTGTGATCGTAGGTTTATTACATCTATTCAAGAACAACAATTAGGGTGATTGATAGGGATAGAGAACAATTAACAACATTCAAATTGGGTTCCTTCAGTTAATATGCTTGCAGTGGGGGGTTATGTACTCCCTTGGAATGAGCGCTATCCATTCCCCAAAGACACATTAATCCCCAAACCCCAAAACAACAATAAGTATGTTGGTTTTTAAATTTGGGCAATGTTGAACCAATTCTAGGCAACTTATGGATTGTTTGAGATGTTAATAAACATTCATTATGTAGTAAGATTCCCTAATATCTAATTTTGGGTAGTGCTTGGTAAATTTTAGACCTTAAAAAGGCATGCCTTACACTACACCAACAATAATCAATAGTCAAAATCAAATAAGGGATGGTTTTGGAAGTCATGATAATAGTAAAATGAAACAAACATCAGTTTTTGGAAGAAAGAAGCTTAAGCCCTTGTAGCAATAGTCTGTTTTGAGTTGTTTCCTAGCATTCTAGGTAAGCTGGCATATCTCAGTCTCATAAATAGGTGTAAAAGAGCATCTGTTTAAAATATTAGTTAATGTTTGGGTGGAATCAACAACAATGGGGTACAAATGACCCTAACTTTCAATTTGGGCATGTTGAACCTCATAGCAGCAATGAAAACTAAGGTTTGGGACTTAAATCAGTAGTAAGCTGCTTCAACCTAAGTATAAAGTATTTCTTGTAAAAAAAACCTTATAACCAAGTTTTAGTTAGAAAATTAAGTGAGAAAAGGTTGATGTCCTGCAGTTTAAGGTAGTTGTGTGGCTTGTTTCAGTGAACATTCAACATGGGAGGGGTTTACTAATAGAGTAGCATCCTTTGATTCTTTGAAGACATCATTTCAGAGTCTATTTGGATTAATATTGGAACAATAAACCATTTGAAATAACCTTGTCTCCATTTGGGTATGCTTTTTATGGGACAATTTGGGTAGACGACACTTGTTTCATATGTGTGGACACTTCCCTTATGGAGCACTACCATTTGGAGGCTTTTTTTGAGATTGGAATTTGTTGCTAAGTGGGAACATTTGGGTATAACAACAAACTTTATGGAGTCCAATTCATCTTGGAGGCCATGTGATGACTTATTGGTTGTGACATCCCTCCTTTAGGGATATTTCTTGGAGATTTACCCACCTTTCTTAAAGACATTTTATCACTTGCAAGTTTCTAGATCTTTGTGGTTGTTATGTGGAAAATTGCTTGTATTTAGTCGGTTGCATGAAGGCATCATTTTATTGGGTGAATCAGTGAAGGAGAATAGTTTGGATCCACATGATGCTTGAGGCACTACGCGATGAAAAAATGTCTTTTCTTTGCATGCTAATTAGGAGGATGGTGCACCAAGAGGAAGTGGATGTGCAAGTAGGAGATCCAGTGGCGCAATTAGGAGTTTATGCCAATTAGGAGTTTATGCTAGGATAGTTGTAGGGCTACGATCTTGTCAAACCAGTAATAAATGTAGATAGTTAAAGAAATTAATTGGTGACACTTGTTGAAGCAACACGTATTTATGGTGGAATCGAATTTTGGATTGACAAGATCGGTGACGGATTCGGGTGATTAATGCATGATTTAATCGAAATGATTACGGATGATTTGGTCATGATGGGGGTGTGACCGAATTGGTGCTATAAGAAGTGGTCAAATGCAATCAACATTCACCATTGTGTAATATTGATCATTGACAAAGTTGCACAGTTGTTGTGTTACATCGTCGAGTTGCAACGTGCAGTGAATAGTTGAGTTGTTGAGAAACATAAGGGCTTAGTGTCCATTGAAAACATGGGGGAATGGTGCAGCATGTTGCATGAACAAGTTATGATTGAGATATACAGTCAGAGGGATTCACCAGTCGTAGGGGTCACCATTGAACAAGAAGTCGTAAGTATGCCGGTAGGATCCTCATCGGTTCCAAAAAATAAGAGAGGGCCTCCATGGCCCACGTCCCTAGTTCCAAAGAAGAGACAAAATCCAACATATGCATGGGTATAGGAGGAGGCAACTACGCAGATGGGTCCATCGATGTTAGGGGCTGTGAAATCATCAGCCTGTGCAGGGGTTTCTGCTGTGCACATCTGTGGGTATGTGCCTCCCATGAAACCTAATGCGAAGCCCAGGATGATAACAAAGAACCAGAAATATCCACTAAAGTTTTCAGTGATACCGCAGGGCATGGTCTGCAGCATGGACATCCTTCCTACACTGATGCAAATGAATTATGATAATCACGATATGCTTGCATTAACTTATATCATGAAGGGTCCCTATGTACCTATGACAATAGTTGGAGGTGGTCCAATATTACACATTGCACAGGATTGGCCGTGTTACACCTAAATCTTGTCACCCTCATGTTATAAGATAGGTATTCCCTTGTATACTACAATCCCTCAAAGTTTTTCCTAGAGAAATGAAGGTTCAATTTATCCCATTGTAATATTTCCTTGTTTTGAGCTAGTAACGCTTCTGCCCCAGTGACAAGAAGCGTTGCCCAAGTCAGCAACGCTCCTGATACATGATCAAAGAGTGGTGCCACCACTATTTCCTTTACTGAAAGAAGCGTTACCCTCTTAACACCAGATGTTTTCTTCATTGGAGGAGTGGTGCTCAATTTTTCAAGGAAAAAAGATAAGTTTCGAGAGGCTTCTCAAATCTTTCCTTTGTGGAGCCTCATTCCTATGGTTTAGGACCAATTGGAGCTCAAGATCCCCCATTTTTGGATCTCCCTTCCACCTCACCTATGACATCCTCAACCATACCTATCCTCCCATTCCTTTAAATATTGGCTCATTCCCCATGGGAAAAAGGAAGAAAAATTGTGTTGCATACCCAAACTCTATCAAAATCATTCTTGATTCTTTGGAGGAAAGGTGAAGTTAGAGGCAAGGATCCATTGGAAGGAACTCTCAACACCAAGGCATAAAAGTTGTAGCATATCCAATCATTTCTAATAAAAAATGTCTTTTCTTTCCCATATTTATTGTTTCATTTGTATGTATTGCTTGATTCCTTTGTCATAGGCATAGATCTAGTTGAATACCTTGTATGCTATCATCTTTTTCTTGTTGTTTTCCATATTTTAGAGGTTCTTTTGTGAGGATAGTGAGGAAAACATTTGAGAGAAGTATCATGGAATTTCATTCAAAGTGATTAACCATATCTAGGGGAAGTTTAACATTTGGTGTTTGTGTTTTGTTCTATACCTGAACCATTAAGATCTAGGGAAACAACTCCTGTTCGCAGGAGGTACATATTTCCGGCTAACAAAAGTGGTGACTCCAGTGGGGAAGCTTCGAATTTTGAATCTTTGGTAATTTGAAACTTGCACCTTAATTTTTAGACTTACTTTTTCAATTGATAGATCTGTAGATCTGCTTTGAATTTGATTTATCTGCCTCTGTCTACCTTTGGGTATTTATATTTTTGGTTCACTGGGTTTTCTAGTGATTTTCTAGGTTCATTCTTTGGATTGTAACTGAATTTTCTGTTGTCTTTTTTATTTTTCAAATCACTATCTCAGGTACCGCTCTTGGGCTGTGTTATAAGTGCGTTTCTGGAGTTGTCGATGCCTTTTCCCTACTAGAATAGAGCATTTTCCATTTCTTTGTTTATGTGTGAAAGAAGCGGTGCTGAAGCTGGTAACGCTTTGGTGTGAACCTATAGAAGTGGTTCCATCACTCTGTTTCTGTGTATAGGAAGCAGTGCTCGGGCTGGTCACACCCTGTTCAACACTTGTAGAAGTGGTGTTAGGTATTGTTCTTAGCACTATTTAGTGTTTTGTTCTTAAATGCATGCTTTAGTATTTGAGATCTATACTTCAGATTGTTACAATGGTATTTTGGAATATTCAATTCATTTTTTAATAGAAAACTCAATAAAAAAAAAACCGAGCCAAATTTTTTTTGTTAGGGGCTCACAGCCCCGAACCCCCAAAGACCCTCAGGAGGGAGGGGTGGATGCAACCCCACGAAATCCCCGGTGGATTTGACACTTTTTTTAGCTGGAAATACACACCTCCTGCGGACAGGAGTTGTTTCCCTAGATTTGAATGGTTCAAGTCTAGAACAAAACACAAACACCAAAAGTTAAAATTCCTCTAGATCTAGTTAATCACTTTGAATGAAATGCCATGATACTTCTCTCAAATTTTGTCCTTGATATCCTCACAGAAGAACCTATAAAAGATGGAAAACAAAAGGAAAAAGATAATAGCATACAAGACAATCAACTAGATCTATGCATGTGACCAAGGAATCAAGTAATGCATACAAATGAAATAGTAAATATGGGAAAGAAAAGACATTTTTTTATAGAAATGATTGGAGAGGCTACAACCTTTATGCCTTGGTGTTGATATTTCCTTCCAATGGATCCTTGTGTCTACTTCACCTTGCCTCCATAGAATCAAGAATGATTTTGATAGAGTTTGGGTATGCAACACAATTCTTCCTCCTTTCTCCCATGGGGGATGAGCCAGTATTTAAAGACATGGGAGGATAGGTATGGTTTAATATCTCATGGGTGAGGTGGAAGGGAGATCCAAAAATGGGCTATCTCAAGCTCCAGCTGGTCCTAAGCCATAGGGATGAGGCTCTGTGAACGAAAGATTCAAGAAGTCTCTTGAAACTTCTCTTTTTTCCTTGAAAACTTGAGCACCGCTCCACCAATGAAGCAAACAGGTGGTGTTAAGGGGGTAATGCTTCTTGCATTAAAGGAAAGAATGGAGGCACCACTCGTTTATAATTTATCAGGAGCATTGTTGACTTGGGTAACTCTTTTTGTCAATGGGGAAGGAGCATTTCTAGCTCAAAACAAGAAAAAATTGCAAGGCGATAAATTGAAGCTTCATTTCTCTAGGGAAAACTTTGAGGAATTGGAGCAAACAAGGGAATACCTATCTCATAACATGAGGGTCATGATATTTAGGTGTAATAGGGTGTGAGGTTTGTAGAAATATGGGTTGTTGAATCTTATCAACATGCCTCACTTTGGGTAGTTGAACGAAGCAAATGCATGTATGAAGCAACTTTTGGCATGATTCCATGGCTGGATTTTGCGGTTGGACCGGCCGGTCAGAGTCACCTTGGCGATCATTTCATAAATCATGGGGTTTCCCAAGGGCTGGCCTGAACCTTTGCAATATTTTAAGGGGAAAGATATTGATAGGAGGTTGGACACAAGGATGACGAAGAAATATGGTTTGCAATGTGATGGATGGGCGTACCGTGTCGAAAGCATAAATGATCCAGTTGTTCACATTGCAACGCAATATTTGGCTAGTAATATACTGAGGATGAACATACCTAACCGGTGTAATTTAGGATTCATTGCATGCACGGAGAAGTGTGTGCAAGAAGTGTAAATTAATTGGTCGTTGTTCTTAGTGAACCAATTGACGAAGGACACATTAACAGTCCAGGAGGGGCAGCGGTCGTTCGCATACAATTGAAATTTGATTTTGATTGTGCTTATGGTGCAGATGGAGCCAAAGGATTACCAAGGAATGGATGTGGATGCAGTAAAGTTTTGCATGGGAGAAAGCTACCAGAATCTCTTGTGGGTGAAAGAACCTAATTGAATTAAGGACCTTGTTGTTCAGTTCTTGATGTATTGGGAAGTGCTGCAGGCTGCAACTATGAAAGTTCTATGATTGTCTAAGGAGGTAGTGACAAAATTCCAAAGGACTTCTTAGTTTGCAATTGGCATGCACACCATTCATGTACAGGTGCGGCGTGACCCAGATAAGCAGTGGCTAGTGACACCATATAAGTTGTCTGATGCGGAGATGGAGACAATTGTTGATGATTGGCCCACAACATGGAGATAACCTATCAGTGTAGAGGAAGTGTCAATGGGGCCACCAAAATATGCACTAGTTGATCCTGTACCTGATCCTGACCAGTAGAGTAACCATGAGTCAGACTAAGAGTCATCGTATAAACCCACTAACTAAGAAGCAAAGTGAGCATTTGAAGAGTCAAGAACAAAGAAGCGACAAGAGAAGAGTGTGACTAGTAGCACAACCCCAGTAATTGTGGCACAAATGAACAGTCTTATTGCAGCTATTACAATGAAAACAGATGCAACAAATGAGCAAATGAACAATCAAGCAATAGATGGATTTGTTGAGGTAAGAACTCGCCTTGACTCTTTAGTTGATGTAGTTTTGAAGAAGGCACCAGAGGTATCATTTGTGCAATACCTTGGATTGATCATCACTGGTACGCGGATCAAGAATGTGAAAATTCCTCCGCATGCAATCGAGACCAACAACGAGGATCTCAATGCTTTCCTACAGCTATTATAAGGTTTGTCCTTAGACATAAATGAGCTGTCCACACAGACATTGGTGCATATGAAGAGGGTCGCCAATAATGAGTTGGAAGATATGGAACAAAGTATCAGTGGCCAATTCTTGTGATCATAGGAGAAAGAGGCAGAAGTGCAGAAAGAGATTGAAGAATTGAAGAAGGAACGAGAGTAGTTGGTGGCCAAGACCGCCAAGGAAATTGAGGAGTTGCAAAAGGAGCAAGATCAGTTAGTGGTTGAGAAAGCGCATATCTAGGATAGAAGAGTGCATTTGGAAGAAGCATTTTCAGATGCTTTTCAGCAAATATTCAAGAGCATAGCGGAACTAAATGCGATGGCGAAGGAAGCATTACTTGGGGCCGTCATTACATAGTTGAACATCAACAATACGATCCTCAAGGAAGTAGTACACCTAGACACACTGCAAAAACAAGTAGCAGAGAGGAAACACATCATGGAGGACTTAGAAAGCAGTTCGAAGAGTTGGAGCAAGAAGTGAAAAAAGAAATTGATGTGACTACCCAATTTTGGGGCAGTGTAGTCTAGGATGAGCAATTGGAGCAACTAACCACAGTGTTGCAGGAGGTCAAGGGGTAGCTAGTAACATTGAATGGTTCACTTAGAGCGCTACCACCAGTTGTTTAGATCACCAAATATACGGAGCTAAGGGAGTTACAATAGCGCATTGGAAAATCAAGGGAGCATTAGTCGAGGCACAATACATAGTTGGACGAGTTCCAAGACATTGGAGCCTAGATTTAAGTTAAGGCAGTTTCTACACTACAAGCAGTTCAGGAAGGTGAAAATGATGTTATTGATAAGATTGTCGAGCATCCATTAGCGCATTATTTGAAAGGTGTCCAGGAGACTGTTAAGAGAATTAAGATGAAGGTGAAGGAAACCTTTCAATAGTAAGAGGATTTCAAGCAAAAGATCAGTGAATACACCATGTCTAGCTGAGGTGGCTCCAGGGCGAGCCAGAAGATTGTGTTGGGGGCCTGTTGGTAGGAGGTGTTGGGATAAGTTAGTTTCACAACACCATAGATGTTGCGCAAGGTCAAATATACTGCACAATATGGAAAATGGTGTGCAAGTCAAAATTGTGATATTTTATGTATTTTGTTCCTAGTTTGTAGTTTGGACTTTATTTTGTGGATAGTGGTCATTATTTTGTAGATTCTATTAAGAATTAGTTAGGAAGTTGGTTAAGTGGACCATCAATGTAAAGGTGCAATTCTATAAATATATGAAAGTGTTAATCTCTTTTAGCCTTTGGCTAGTTCTTAATTTCGCTCTGTTTTTAGCGACTTTAAGATATGAAATTATGAATGTTGATCTGTATGTGAATTAAGGAACTGGTTTGGAGACTCTTTGTTTTGTTGTGAAGGATATTATGACATGGCATAAGTTTAGCAGAATCACTGTGTCTTTTCATATTTTCCTATTATCCTTTTTTCTTCTATTCAAATATGAATGCAATGTGTATCTGCAATATGGATCTATGAATGATGCGATGTGTTTCTGTTTTAAATGATAATATAATGATAGATCTATTTGTGCATCAATGTATTTGTTTTGATTTAGTTATATTATTGTGATCTATTGAATGATGATCTGATTCTGTGAATGCATAATCTGAATGTTTATATCTGTGGAATAATGTTGCACTAAGTAACTAAGTATCCACATGGTCCTCCATACTACGAAAATTTCGTTCCGTCATCTCTCCCTTGAACATATTGGGTGAGACTTCATATTCTCTAAAGGTGTTTTCGGACGGGATAAAACCTCTCTAGTCCAGTGCTCAGGGAGATTGCGGTGGTTTGGGTGTTGAAAGAGAGTGAATCCCTGTCGACTAGATTTGTGTCAACAATTAAACTCTGTAAGGATTTGCATCATTCATATTTAAATAGGAAAACATAGATTTTTCATCATTATAGATCTCGCACAATTCGTTTTTAAACTATATTAAAAAAAATGTATCTCACAGACAATAAGAAAAATTATGTCATCAACAGAGTCTTCATCACATTAATACCATAAATACACCGAAAAATATAGAAATCATCCCTTAGTCGATTAGCCTCATACCAGAATATGCATTCATTCCTCCAATCATTTATCTATGTCTAATTTACACTTACAATCCTAAGTCTATTTATAGGCCCATTAGGTCATTACAAAATGGTCCACTTGACTGATATCCTAACTAATTTGACCGAAATGACCTGACTTGTTCATTTCTTCCTTTGTCGTGGTTGACTCTTCTTTCTATCGACATCCAACTTATTGGTGGCGGAGGAACACTTCCCACACTCTAACCCCTTTCCAATAGGACCCCCAAAACAACTTGTGGCTCATCGTCGAGCCACCTCAGCTGGAAACCACAGGTGTGTTCAACTTTGTTTTGAAGTCATCATATTTGGTTTCAACTTGATCGACGGATTCCTTTACTTTACTATGAGTGTTGCGCAATATTCGACGGATTCTTTGGTCTTGAGTGTTAGTTGTTCTGTGGTGGCATGTATTTCTTCTGATTGTGTTTCCCTTTGCTGGTGTCATGTACGTGCCTTGTTAACATGTTGCTATAATTATTTTAGCTCCGCTTTGTTGGTCACCTGCACAAGTGAAGCAATCCCATTGATTCATTCCTGCAGTGTTGTCAATTATGCCTCTTCCTCGCCGAGATGCACATTCAGTTGGTGCAACTGCTCATCCTGTACTAGGTTCCCTCAATATTGTGTTTTCGCATCTGCAATCAACTGCGCGACTTTCTCTAGCTCCTTTATTTCTGCATCGCTTTCTTCAATTGCAATTCTCCTCTCTGCTAGTTTCTCTGGAGGTGTGTTGGGTATTTCTTTATCCACAATGGTGGGTACCTTTGGTATGCTGAATTTTATCTTAATGTTTTTATATTTGACCATTGCTATCCTATCCTAAGTAACTTAATTTTATTTTTTTACCATTGGTAAAATTGATTTTATGGTAAGACCATTCGACCATTTTATTTTACCTTTGGATCTTTGATACTATTATAATTCAATCTAATTTCTTATTTTTGGTAACTACCCTAAATATTATGGTTTTCCTACAAGAGACATTTCAAGAAGGATGTCAAGATTATAAATTAAGTTCATTCATCCTTCCTTAGTTAGAATCAGTGAAAGAGAAAAGTTTGGATATGATTCTTTGAGTTTGTTGCTTACTAGTCTAAGGTTTCTACTGTTTGGAGTTCACGTCTTCGGTTTTGATATGTTTGGAGTGGGCCGGTTCTCTTCTTCTATAGGCCGTGAGTTTCTATCTTAACTGGATTATGTTTCCTTTTCTAGGTGTAGAGTGTTTTCATCCTTTATGGCCGTGGACTGTGGTTTTCTCCCCTTTAAGGTTGGGTTGTGACCTCTTCGAGGGTGATTGTGACTGTGTGTCCACCCTGCCAACGTGGCTATGGACACCTTGTCTATGTGACTATGTGTCCACCCGGTTCAAACATGATGGTGTGTACCTTCTTGTGTGACTGTTTGTCTCCTTCGGTGTGACATTTTATCTGCTCTATTGTGACTATGTTTCTTAACTAGTGTGATTGTGATTATGTACACCTTTCCAGTGTGACTGTGTACACCCTACCACATGATTATGTGTAGACCATTCCAGTGTGACTATGTCTCACGACGATATGTCTTACATGGGTACTTCAAAATATCATGCTTCCTTTTTTATGATCTAGTATCCACTCCCTTACTTTGGAGGGTAGTGAGATGTGATGTAAAATTCACTCAGTGCCATGTTGTTCAACTAGATATGTTAACTTGCAAGAGACATAACTTCATCACATGGACTCTAATCGAGGTGATCCTTACACGATTGGAAATTTAACAATGTGTTGAATATGGAATCTTGGTCTGATGACTTCTATACAATGTGTTATATCATTTCACTTTTCAATATTAAATTGTAAATAATTAAAATTTAGTTAATTAATTTTAGAGTATCTCCTGTCATTTTAATATTACATATTACATTCTAATTCAAAAAGTGAGTGTACATGTTACAATCTAATTCAAAAAGAAAGTGTATGCGCACATTAAAGAAAATAAAAAATTTCCATTGGTTTTCTTTTTTCAAATTTATCCTATGGCCATGAGGCTACCAAAGCAATTCTCAATCAAGTCAACTAAACTAGGAAATGAAATGACTATTTCTTCAGAATTTAATAAAATATAAAATTCAAACATAGCTTTTCCATCCCAATGAGATGAAATCAAAAGAGATTCTCTAGTCAATATGTTTTTCCCACTATTACTCCCATTCTCACTACCCTCATTTCACTTCCTCTTCCTCGTCCTCTACCGCTTCTTCTGCATGCTCCTCCTGTTCTTCTGGTTGCTTGTCTCATCCTTGTGATGATCTTGGTCTTCTTAGTAACAGTTTCACTCGCAATGTAAATTCATCTAACAATGACATCATCCAAACATAATTCTTAAGTATGTGCAACATTTCTTGTCCCTTCTCAATTTCCACCTGAACCAAATTCATAATCACACATTATTCGCATTCTCATCTCATTTATATGTGAAACAAAATAGAAAAAAAGAAGAACATGACTTACTTGTTGAACGTCTCTACTGTATATAATTGATTGGTTTCCATTGTTTTCCAGTGTAATATGGCAGACTTGTGTAAATGGAACATCTTTAATAATGTGCCATTTCACAGGAAATTTACTCCTCCTTTTCCAGAAATCTGTTGTACTTCGAAATCTATTGGCCCGACCATTTCAGCGACGCCACACAAATTTCTGCTTCCATTGATCTACGTTCCCATTCCCACCAATAGCATCTATAACAACATATATATATCTAAGCAAATGAAAGTGAAAGAAACAACGAGAAGGTGAAGAAGTTGGCTCTAATTTGGATTAGAAAACTAACCAAGAAAAGTAATAAGACTGGGCAGTTACTTTTAATTTGGGTGGTCTAGTCCCGCTGGGTTTCATGATAAGTGGAATTTAATTCACGATTCCCCATAGGAGTGGTTTCCCAAAATCGATGTCTAATACTATTTAGCATGTCCTCCTTGTTGCAATATTTCATAACGTAAAACTTAGAGTTCTCATATCTTGTGTTAAACCCTGTGTTGGAAAAATGTAATTACTTGCAGATCCGTACCTAACTCTTAGCCGACTCTGTCAGAGTCTGTACCAGTCAAGATCTTTCCTGTCAGTCTGACAAGAGGGAAGAGTCCACAGTTCGGCAATGTAAACCAGTCGAATTTATTTCTGAAGCTAAGCTGTTAGGTAGATAGTTATTACAGTCTTTAATGGTGACTCAGTCGATCCATGTAGAAGCAATCTTCAGGTTGCCTATAAATAGAAGAAGCATATTGTAAATCAGTTTACAGACATTAGACAGTAGAGAGAAATCTAGGTGAGAAAAGAGAAGTTGAAGCTCAAGCTTCTGTGTAAGTGATTCAGTCGAAGAGTTGAAGCTCTGTAAAAGGACAAGTCTGGACCGACAAGTTTAGACCGATAAGTCTGGACCGACAAGTTTGTAATACTTTGTTATTTCCGCATAGTTAAATATATGAAATAGTTTATGGTTGAATGCATGATTATTTGGCCACACATATTTCCAGATTTACTTGGGTAAATGTCTTTTACAATTACTTTTAAGTGAAATATCAAAGAACCCATAAATTTCTCACCGCGTGAAAGTTCCAGGTTTTACGGCACATTGATCGACTCAATTCTTCCTACATATTTGGGCATATGTTTTTATAAGTTCTTTGGATTTGTTAATGTGTCCATTTTACTTCATCTTACTCATAGGTGAAAAGAATTTGTAATTTCTTAAGCCTTTAGACTAAGAAACATACTCTATAGATTTCAAACAAAGTGAATTGATAAGGTCGGTTGTGTGAGTCGACTTCAGAGGCCGGTTGAGTTAGTCGACAGAGGTCAACCAACTTGAGTGGTCGAAGAGGTCAGCAAACTTGAGTGGTCGAAGAGGTCAGCCGACTTGAGTGGTCAGAGAGGTGAGCTAAATTGGAAGTCAAAGAAGTTAGCCGACTTAGAAGTGACAAGTGGTTGAGGTAAAAACCAGTCGGTAGAACCGAGAAGTAAGTCGAAGTAAATTTAGTCGAGTAGAAAGACCGACTAAAATTTATAAACTTGTCTAGTTGAAAGATAGACAAGTTTCACCGGACAAGTGAAAAAGAAAAGGAGATCGGCGTGAATGTGAAAATTAAATTTTAATATCGACTGAGCCCTAAACTCAAGTTTAATCGGCTTGGTTTTGGCTAACACACTGGATGGTTGTACTCGACACCTCCAGTTGCACTTAGGGTTTCTTGGTGGTGCATTCTCATATTATAGCGCGATCTGATAGAGATATTTTCATCTAATATGTCCATACTGGCTGTGGCCGTGGCTGTGGATGTCCTTCTTTGGATAAATCTGGCACCATTTGGTGTAGAATCGAATCCCCATCCCCTAGCCGGTTGCACTTGTGTTCGTAATTGATATTGAGGTCGTGGTCGTTCTCTTGATTGCAACTGATAAAAGTTGTGGTTGTTACCGTTATAATAATAAGGGTAAGCATTAGGATAAAACCCATTATATCCATTCATATGGGCATCATCTAGATAAAACCCATTATATCCATTCATATGGTTATAATTATAATAATAAGAACCGTAAGGGGCTTGTTGTGGCAGTAATGCAACATATGGCACATATTGAGCTGCTTTTTGTGGCGGTACTGCAGCATTTGGATCATATTGAGCTGCTTGTTGTGGTGGTACAACAACATTTGGTGCATATTGAGCTGCTTGTTGTGGCAGTACTGCAACATTTGGACCACATTGGGCTGCTTCTTGTGGCGGTACTGCAGCATTTGGCGCATATTGAGTTGCAAAATTATAAGGGTATCTATAATTTTCCATTGTAGCTAGATGACTTAGCTGTGCTTCTCTTAGCTTCGCTTCGCTAGAGAGAAACTTATGAAGAGCGGGAACTGACCTAATAAGATCACAGTAATAAGTGTACTTTGAGAAAACAGACAGTTATATTCTTGTAAGCTACCACCGTAGACAACTGATTGTAAAAAATTAAAATTGGAAAGGTGACTTTTTTTTTCGAACCCAGAAACCTCCAATGATCGCTACTAATCAAACATGCTAAATATTTACTTCCACACTACTTATTTATATCTATCATGCATATGCAAGGTGATATTTTTTTTGTTGGTCGGCCTTTCCATCTTCAATTTAGTGGCCTTTTCA
Organism: Pseudotsuga menziesii; assembly: GCA_001517045.1. NCBI lineage: Eukaryota > Viridiplantae > Streptophyta > Pinopsida > Pinales > Pinaceae > Pseudotsuga > Pseudotsuga menziesii. The sequence goes on along the minus strand of LPNX010928900.1, from coordinate 128,592 downwards.
TTTTGTTATGGGGCAAAGGCTATTTTACCTCTAAATGGTATGAATTATTTATTACTATGGAGGGTTTTCCCACTAGCTAGGACAGAAAGGTTGATGGACTATTTTTATTTTAATTAATATGAAGGGTTTTAAAGCCAAGGAATAGAAAGGTTGATGGACTTACTTTAGCTTAAAACATGAAGCTAGCTAAGGTGTACCCCTAGGATGACTCCAATAGGTGTTATATTAGCCAAATTCACATAATGATGAGGTAATAAGAATTTTATGGAGTAGATTGCGAAAGGGGGCTTCCAAGCTATTGATGGATGAAAAGGATAAATAAAAAATAGCCACAATTTATAACCATTCAACACATTCCTTGGCAGAAATGGAGGGCATAAAGGCCTAAGGAGGGAGTTTGTTCTCATGTCATGACATGAACTAGATGTGGCAAGGCATAGATTGATCATAACAAGATGAAAAAAGTGAAAAGAAGCTAACATTTTTATTAAGAAGGCTTTTTTCAAAAAATAAATTTTAGATGAATTAGAATGAAAACAATCCAATATGACTTAGAATGAAATCAACCTAATAGTAGTTTAAGGTATGTTTTGGGGAGTGAACGGTCAAAAAGGACACAAATAACAAAAGCATATCAAATAAATAAATATATTAAAAAAAACACAAAGTGTCAAATGAGGGAATTTTTAAGGAACAAATAAAAATATTAAAAATATATTAAAAAAACACAAGGTGACGAGCTAGCTTGGACAAGGTTCCAGGACCAAATATGATGTAGTCATTGTCATATATCATACTTGATTGATTGATGGTTGTTGGTATCGAGGAGGGGGTTGTTTCCATCCAAACGGGGCAGAAATTGAGCGCATAAAGGCCTAAGGAGGGCATAGATCCCATCCATCTCCTTGCATCGCATTAAATCTACGTTGTTATGTGAAGAGGAGGACCATGGAGTGCTCGACAAGTTATTTCGATGATTTGCCGCTATCAAAAAGTGGATTTTATCTTCTTCCTTGAAACTTTCCCATTGCCATCAAATCATTCTCATTTTCAAAAGCATATAGATTTGAAGAAGGGTGAAAAATTTCGTATAAGGGATGAATCTAATTGAAAAGCATTTTTCAAGGTTCCTGTCTGTTTTTTTAGGGCTACTCTGATAAATGATGACAAGCTTACTTGAAAAAGGTTCCAGAACCAAATATGATGCCTTCAATGTTGTAGATCATGCGTGATTGTTTGTTGGTTGCAAGGAGGGGGTGTTTCCATCCAAACAAGGTAGAAATGGAGGACATAAAGGCCTAAGGAGGGATTTGATCCCATCCTTCTCCTTGCATCGTATTACATCTACTATGTTCTGTGAAGAGGAGGACCATGGAGTGCTAGCATGTTATTTTGGTTATATTTTGTTCTCAAAAAATGGTTGTTCTCTTCTTCCTTAAAACTTTCCCATCACCATCAAATCATTTTCATTTTTGGCAGCATATCAATTTGAAGAAGGGTGATATATTTTGTATGAGGGATAAACTTGATTGAAAGGAATTGATTCCCATTGAAGAGAATGTGTTCAACGGTTGAAGGTTGATTCTTCATTGTGGAGGCCATTGGATTTTGTAGAAGTAGGGTTTAGTCAGGAAGAGGGTCATGGGTTCATCTAAGAGGGCCACATCTTCATCTAAAGGGACAAATCATGCTGGTAGGGAAGTAAACTATTATGTGGAGGTCGTGTTATGCTACTAGGACTGAGTCTTAATTGAAAGGATGACTGCTAAACTGTCAGGTGACGAGAAGTGGGAATCACTTTGGAAGGGCATAATATATGGGTTAGTTTGTGAAGTAATCAGAGGGTGTATATATTTTCTCTAATTCCCGTTCTTATCATTTTTCATGGTATCCCACATATTTTTTTTTCAATCAGCTCTTCATGTTTCAAGTACACCCCCCCCCGCTTTCTTCATTGTGGATGGTTGTGAGACCCCATATCTCTCAAATGCAATTTAAATAAGTTCATGAAGTAGAATCTATAAACAACAACTCATAAATCACATTTTAACAAATTCAAGCTTGACTTACTAGATTAGGGATTTTATCTTATGGTGATGAATTTCAACTGAGACCTCTCTAATATTTTCATTGTGGCCCTTATAGAGAGATTTTCATGGCCATTTTCTCAGTTGTATTTCAGGCGACAACCCTTGCATTTTTTAGAGTATTCGAGTAGATTTTTGCCTATTTTTGGTGGAATTTTTATATTCCTCCCTTCTTAGAAACAATTCTAGGGGTTTTGGATGCCACTTCTAAGTTCTCACAGTTCAAATTGAGGATATGAAGAATGTTAGGTTCTACTTTCATAGATGTTCTTTGGTGTTAGAAACCATAAAGCGTCTTCTATCGGACTATCCTTTTTCCAAATATTGTTGAAATCATGTTCCAAATGAGCAGGAAACTATTCTTTATGGGGAGATTGCATTAGCGTGTAGTATTTTTTTATTGATTCCATATCTATAGTCCATGTTGACACTATCCTATCGACAAGGGTTCACTCCACATATCTGTCGACACCCATCGAATCAAGCTCCCTAAACATCAACCCAGAAAGGTTTTGCCCTATCCAGCAACACCTGCAAAGAAGGTGCAGTCTCACCCGAGATGTATAAGGGAGGGCTACACGAACCAAGTTTCTGCAGAGGGAAGAGGAATTTCTCCCTACTGGTTATTCTATCCCAAAATTGATGAGAAATCCAGGATTCGACTCATAACGTTACTCAGATAGACTTAATCACATTTACTTAGAGTTAGATTGACACATACACATTATCATCATCATTCATATTCATATTCATAAAGAAATTGACATATAGTAAACATATAGATCCCATGAGGCTTCGCATCATTCAAACTTAATCATGAAAACAAAAAGACTTCACAGCATTAACCATGTCTTACAGAAATGGAAACAAGAGATAGAATCATGTTTCCAATAGATTCTTCTAATTATCAATCCCAGAGATACATCGCAAAAAGACAAAACATCTCTGGGTTGATTAGCCTCAGACCAGAAAATACATTCATTCCTATGAACTAGATCTGCAGACAAGAATGGATTACAAAAGTTGATGATTCTTTGATGATCCTTATATCTATCTATACCCTAATGAATTTCCTTCTAAATATACTTGTAGGCTTACTAAGCTATTACAAAATGGTCCACTTGACCAATATCCTAACAAATTCAGCCAAAACTTCCTGACTTGTCGATTTCTCCATCCGTGCGGTCAAATATTCTTTCTGTCGATGTCCTACTTGTGGAAGGTGGAAGCGCAATTTATTGCTTCTAATCACCTTGAAAATAGGCCCCCAACACAAAATTTTGGCTCTCCCTTGATCCACTTCAGGTGCAAATTATTGGTTCATTCAACTTGGTATTGAAGGCATCATACTCCATTTAAACTTGCTCGACTTCTTCCTTGACCTTCTTTCATAGTGATGCACATTACTCCACTTATTTCTTCGTTGGGTGGTCTTCATTCATGTGTTGCACTGTATTTTCATCTCCCTTCATCCTAATGGTTTTGTCCATGGCTTTCAGTTCCATTTTCTATGCTGCACCCCACAATTCATCTAACTGTCTTGATCTCCGCTGGTGCCTTGCCCTCGCCTTATTGAAACATTGTTACAATTCCTTGAGTTTTTCAAATTTGTTCACTTGTGAAAGTGGGGGCATCTATATACGTGATCTTTGTAGTGATTTCAGTTGTGCCTCAACTTCGCTAAGTTGTTCCTCCAATTGGTGCATATGTTCATCTTGCACCAAACTCCCCCAAAACTTAGTGATTTCTTTTGCTATCGCCTGAACTGCCTTTTCATATTCCGAGACTGTCACCTCCCAGTCCCTAATTTCATCACCTAAACTCATGTCAGCATGTGCATTGGGAGTTTATTGAGGTCAAGACTAATAAAATAAAACTCCTTCAACATTATGTATGTTTCCTCCTTTTGTGTCATTATTTATTGTGGTATAATCTGTATTAACCACACTTTCTTTCCTGGTGTACATCGACTGCTCTTTGTAGTGCACCCTCCTTTGGTACCCTTATCTATAGTATCGCATTTGTAGAAATCCTGTAACCTTGTTGAAGTACCCCATGGTATGTTGCATTATTTTGGAAGTATTCGTGTTGTTTTCTACGGTGATTGTAGCCACTACCTTGTTGACTTATTTGTTGGAGAGTCATGTTTTGCTTCTCCATTGGCCCTATTCGAACTGATGCTTTGTCTGCTACTCTTCCTGTTGTTTTTCCAAGTCCGACTCTCTCGAATTTTTGGGTGATTGTTCTTGTGATTCCTCTTCTATATCCTTTGGCTTATCCTACTTGATCGGGATCTCTAGTGGTGGTCCATTTTCCGTGTCCGACAGGTCCTCTTCACTGACCAGAACATTCCACTCAGGAGGTCATTCGTCGATGATAGCATCCAAATATGTGTTTTTTAACTTGAATTGAGTCATGGGCTGCTGGTTCTCTGCATCATTTTGTGATTGAATTTTGATGGAATGGGTCCTGATGTTAATCACGCAATCCTCATATACTTCATGGCGGCCTCATTTGTGAGTCGTGGTATATTTACTGGTGCATCCTACATCACATCTAAGTAAAAGTAAAACTAGATGTTGCTGTCGATTTGCTTTTCCTTATTGTTGAGAACCCATAAGTTCTTGTATTGTGCTCCTTTGCAGATGTTGAAAGTGTCAACCTCCACTCCCTAATAGTGTGTTGGTTCCATCCAACCAACCAATGCGATTAGTATCAATAACCAAGAATAAGTGAATGGTTTTCCCTCTTCCTGTGCCAATATGACATCCTTCGTCGGTTTGTTTAACAAGAATAAATATCAGTTCATATGTATGCTAGTTGTGCAATGCTCTGGACACACGATAACCCCCAACATGCATTGATTTGGCTTGTTCTTTTGCAGTACCTTCACTTCCAGCAATTTTGATGCGATTCTAACTGTGTGGTCATTAATAGTATTAATTACATATGCTTGTTTTTACTTTACACCGCCATACTTGTTCTTTAGTATGGCTGCCAATTTCTTATTGTTGTCCTTCCCTCTGAAGTACTGGGATGGGTCAACTCCTACCTTGGGAATTTCAATGATTTGTGATATCAAATTGATTGTGATTGGGACACTTGTCCCCAACCATAAATACCTGCCATCGAAACATGCTAATATCTTCTTCATGCATGCATTCACCTTTGCGAACGCCCAAAGTGTGACATGTGGGTTACTGAGAGCATCCCAGACCGATGTAGTCCAAAAACCCACTCTGTCAGTTCTCTAGTGGTATGGCCCTTGTCATCGTGGGTATGCCAAAACGTCATGGTCTTTGTACTACATTTTTTGCAACTTTGGGACGATATCCATCGTCACATGGACTGCCTTGGGTGTAATTGGAATATTGATCGTATACTTTTGATTCTTACTTATGCATACCAATGGTACACCTGCATTCCTCGGTAGTACATACCTCAGGATGTCCTTAATTTTTTTCCCTTTTTGCACTATAGAATCCTCTATTTCTATTGCCAATGGACCAGCTTCTTCTTCTGATGCGCTTATCCTTGTTGAGATCCTGGTTATCTTAATATTTCAGTCCTGAGTGATGGGGCGGTTTACACTCCTCTTCTTACTAATTTGTTGTGTTGTTTCAAACTCAAGCTCTGGCATCTCTTATACGATCGACACTCTTTCTAGTGGCGATCCTTACGTACTCTTGCTTGAGATGAATTGTGCCATGGTTTCTATGCTCCCTTTCTTCTTCCTCACTCGTCACTTTGATCTTATGTTACTTCTTTTCTCTAACTTGTCTTCTAAGATAGTACAATGAATCAAACCATTCCCTTTGGTTCGTCTTATGGCATCTAATCCTCCTGTGCGAGTGATTTGGAGCATCATTTCCAAATCCCTCAAAGATTGACCAAGTGTCACACTGATTTTATAGATCTGATGGCCTCATTCATCCGTAAATTCATGTCTTTTCCACTTTCTCCTTCGTTCCCATGGTTTCATTGTTGGATTTATTGTTTGATTTGATCATTTCGTACCTTATCCATTGTTACCAAGCTTCAAACTTTTTTGTTATTCCCATTTTATTTTCCCCCTGTCATCTGCCGACAAACTTCCCTTCTAAACTTTCCCCTTTTTTTTTCATTCGTGGTAGTCGTTAGTGGTGTCACACCTAGGTATCCCGATAGGGATTTAGTCGACTTCCATTCACTTGTTTTCTTTGTAGTTATCCATCTAACTTTTGTAGTTGTACCACACCACCATCATTAATGAAGTGAATAATGTATGGACCTAACTAGTGCATATGCATCTTACTTGGGTGCTTCGCAAACTTGATATTGTAGAAAATAACCATATCTCCACCATTAGAGGAATTTTGGGGTCTAAAATGGGCCTCCTAAGGAAAATAATAAAACAATATTGATTAATTTTGGAGGAAGAAAGAAAAAAACTACTTTTTGTGTTCGTATTTTCAACATATCTCCCTGTGTTTTTACTCAAATTTCGATCGGGAGAGCTCGTTGGATGCGGAATTTGATTCCACATCCAACGAGTACCCACACTGCATACTTTTGATGGACCCCACTACCCCAAAAACAAGAAATACCTGAAAAAAAACGTGATGATGATGTCATCATCACATTTTTCAAGTATTTCTTGTTTTCGGGGTAGCGGGGTCCACCAAAAGTATGCAGTGTGGGTACTCATTAGATGCAGAATCAAATTCTGCATCCAACGAGCTCTCCCGATCGAAATTTGAGTAAAAAAACAATGAGATATGTTGAAAATACGAACAAAAAAGTAGTTTTTTTTAATGACAAATATGTCAATTCAACCATTATGGTTGACTTATTTTATTCAAATTCTATTGGTTCTTGAATTCCAACTCACAAAAACTTATTTTGGCACGTTTTCTTATAAGGCCCATTTTAGACCCCAAATTTCCTCTAATGATTGGAAGTGTTTCTCCTTTACATGGTGATAATTCCATGCCTTTTGTTGATCTTTCTCTACCTGCCTGTGAAAACCTATGATGAACTAATCCTCTTCCAGTTTTGACAGTTGCGCCAATAATTCTGCAATTGCTTATTCATCTGTCATTGCAGTTACGACGGGTATGCATAGACTCATAACAATATATTCCATCATCATCACCTCTTCTTGCACATAAACTAACTTGAATGGCATTTGTCCTATCAATATTTTACATGTCATTTTGTAAGCCCATGATATCGTAGGTATTTTCAAATCCCAATCGTTGCAATTTGTGTTGAATACCTATGGAAAAATGTTTTCCACTATCTTGTTGAATGCCTAGAATAATCCATTTTCTTGTGGGTGATATGGATTAATTTTCTTTTGCTAAATCTGAAATTCCTTAGTGATCATTTTAATCGTCTAATTGACAAGGTGAGCTCCTTGGTTTCTTATCAATATCTTGGTACATCCAAATCTCATGACCACATTGTCGAGCAAGAACCTTGCTGATGTCGTAGCTGTACAATCCTTTATCAGTGATTCCTTAGCCCATATTATTAAGTAGTATATTGTAGTAATGATAGATCGTGCACATGTTCTCCTCCCTAAAGGATTGATGGGTCCTAGAAAATCCACATCCCATTTATCAAATGGTTTTAATTCTATGTGAGGTACTAACAACATCTGATATCTTCGTGATGGTTTCCTCATTTGTTGACATACATCGTATCTTTAACCATATTCTGTGGCATCACAATGCATTTTTTTGCCACCATAATCCAGTTCAGAGTATCTTCCTAGTAGTTTAGTGACCTCCATAATGTCCTCCTGCAATCCCATTGTCCACCTTTACAAATACTCTTTTTAGTGCATGCAGTAGAGTGAATCGACGCATAATTTTATCAGGCCCCACCTTTTATAGTTATCCTGTGATTAGTTGGAATTCCACATCTCTAGAGACCAGTTTCTTCTTTTGACTCATCGCGAACTCCTCCAAGGATTTTCCTCTCACCAAAAATTGAATTATTTGTTTGTAATGGTCGTCCACCATGTCGACCTTAAACAAATACGCATTAGGAAACCATTCTCGATGTTGCTTGGTTATTTTCCTAACTCTATCCTTGATATATGGTCTGGTCTTGGATTCAACCTTGTTAGTTTCACAACGATATTGAAGTAAAATTCTTGAGATAGTAGTAACCATCGATAAATATTCAATCCCAACATAGGTTTGTTGACCAAGTACTTCAATGCTGAGTGATCACTAAACATTTTTAAATGTCCTCCTAACAAGTAGTGGCAGAATTTTGTAATGCATACATCATCGCCAATCCTTCTCTTTATATTTTTGTTTAGTTCATCTCTGTTGTAGGTAGCTTATGACTCGTAAATGCAATCATATGGTCAATTTCTCTTTCCCCTAGATGTTCCAAGATTACCCCTAATGCAACTAATCAAGCATTGACATGAACATGAAACTCGTTCATCCAATCTGGAAAAACTAGTATTGGTGTTGCAACCATCTTCTTGTTTATTTCTTTAGGCCAATGACATGTTTTCCTAGTCACAAGAATTTGGCTTCCGTAAACATTTTTGGAGTAATGTCTGTAATTTCTTCAGAGACCATTGACATTTCTCTCTCTAGTCTCTTCCTGTTGTCAAATTTCTTTTCCTTTTCCTGCATGATTGCTTCCTTCTCCATCTTGAGACACTGAATTTCCTCTTTTGCTCTTTCTACCTACTACCTCAAATGAACTAACTAATCATGGACTGTCGCCTCCCGATCCATAATTTCGTCGCTTGCTCCTAAGTGAACTCATATCAACATGTGCATTGGGATTTCATTGAGTTCGAGACTAATCAAATAAAAATCCTTCAACGCCATGTTTGTGTCCTCGTTCAGTGTCATTATTTCTTGTTGTATAATATGTATTAACCACACATTCTTTCCCAATTTTATGTTGACTTCTCTTTGTAGCCCACCCTTCTATGGTACCCTCGTTTATAGTATTGATTTTGTCACCGTTTGTATAAATATTGAAACTTGGTGGAAGTACCTTGTGGTATGTTGCATTATTTTGGAAGTATTCTCATTTTTTTCTATGGTGATTACAACCAGTACCTTGTTTACTTGTCCATTGGAGAGTCTCACTGTACTTCTCCCTTCGCCTTGTTTGAACCGATGCTTCATTCGCTCCTCTTCATGTTGTTTTTCCATGTTCAACTTTGTCGAAGTTTCAGGTGATTACTATTGTGAGTTCTCTTTCATCTCCTTTGTCTTATCCTGCTTGATCAGGATCTCTATTGGTGGTCCATTTTCCGTGTCCGACGGGTCCTCTTCACTAACTAGAACCATTAGAGGAAATTTGAGGTTTAAACTGGGGATCCTAAGGAAAATGATAAATTAATGGTTCGAATAAAAAAATAATAGTTAAAATAATTAAATAATAGTTATTAATTTTGGAGGAAGAATGAAAAAACCTACTTTTTTTGTTCGTATTTATGACATATCTTAGTGTGTTTTTACTCAAATTTCGAGCGAGAGAGTTCATTGGATGTGGAATTTAATTCCACATCCAACGAGTACCCACACTGCATACTTTTGATGAACCCCACTACCCCAAAAATAAAAAAATACCTGAAAAAATGTGATGATGATGTCATCATCACATTTTTTTCGGGAATTTATTGTTTTTGGGGTAGTGGGGTCCATCAAAAGTATGCAGTGTGGGTACTTGTTAGATTTGGAATTAAATTTTGCATCCAACGAATTCTCCTGCTCGAAATTTGAGTAAAAACACACTGAGATATGTCATAAATACGAACAAAAAAAGTAGTTTTCTTTTATGACAAATATGTCAATTCAACCATTATGGTTGACTCATTACAAACAAAAAAAAGTAGTTTTATTTTATGACAAATATGTCAATTCAACCATTATGGTTGACTCATTTTATTGAAATTCTATTGGTTCTTGAATTCCAACTCACAAATTTTTTTATTGGCACGTTTTCTTATAAGGCCCATTTTAGACCCCAAATTTCCTCTAATGATTCCACTCTGGTGTCCATTTGTTGATGATAGAATCCAAATATGCATTTTTTAACTTGAATTGAGTCACGAGCCACTAGTTCTATGCATCGTGTTGTTCCTAAATGTGGATGGCATGCACCCTATTTCTAATCGCTCAATACTCATATACTTCCTCGCGGCCTTGTTTGTGAGTCGTGGTATATTTACTGATTCATCCTGCAATGCATCCAAGTAAAAGTAAAATTAGTTTTTCTTATCGATTTTATTTTCCTTGTTTTTGAGTACCAATAAGTTCTTGTATCATGCTCCTTTGCACATGTTGATGACGTTAACCTCCATTCCCTGATAGTGTGTTGGTTCCATCCAAACAACCAATGTGATTAGTATCAGTAATAAGGAATAAGTGAATGGTTTTCCCTCTTCTTGTGCCAATATGATGTCCTCCGTTAGTTTGTTTAGAAATAATAGAGACTGTTTCATCGGTACGCTAGCTTGAGAATGCCATGCACAGACGATAACTCTCGATGTGCATTGATTTGGCTTGTTCTTTCGCAATAACTTCACTTCCAACAATTTTGATCTAATTTCGACTGCCTGGTCATTAATGGTATTAATGACATATTCTTTTTTGTCCTTTACAACTCCATACGTCTTCTTTAGTATGGCCGCCAAATTCTTGTCGTTGTCCTTCCCTCTAAAGTACTGGGATGGGTCAACTCTTGCCTTGGGAATGTCAATGATTTGTGATATCAAATTGATTATGATTGGGACCTTCATCCCCAACCATAAATACCCACCATGGAAACATGCTAATATCTACTTCACAAATTCTTGACCTCTACCAACACCTAAAGTGCAGCATGTGGGTCACTGAGATCATCCTTGACCGATGTAGTCCCAATACCCACTGTGTTGGTTCTTTGGTGATTGAGCCCTTGTCATGGTAGGTATGCCAAAATTTCATGGTCATTGTACTGGAGTTTTTGCAAATTTGGGACGATATCCATCGTCACATGGACTCTCCTGGGTGTCTCTGGCATCTTGACCATATACTTTTATTCTTACTTATGCGTACCAATGGTGTGTCTGCCTTCCTCGGTAGTACATACCTCATGATGTCATCATTTGTTGGCCCTTTCTGCACTGTAGAATCCTCTATTTCTATTGTCAATGGGACATATTCTTCTTCTAATTTTCTTATCCTTGTCGACCTCCTAGTTATCTTAATCTTTCAGTCCTTTTAAACTCCTCTTCTTACTAATTGGTTACGATTTTTCAGACTTAATATCTAGCTCATCTTCTATGATTGACACTCTTTCTAGTGGCGATCCTTATGTGTTCATGCTTGAGATGAAATACGCCATGGTTTCTATTCTCCCTTGCTTCTTCCTCACTCATGCCTTTGATCTTATCCTACTTATTTTGTCTAGCTTGTCTTCTCCGTTGATACAATTAATCAAACCATTCCCTTTGGTTCATGTTATATCCTTTAATCCTTTCATGCGAGCGATTTGGAGCATCATTTCCAAATACCTTGAAGATTGAGTAAGTGTCATGATGATTCTATAAATATTATGGCCTCATTCATCCATAAATGCACATCTTTCCCACTTTCTCCTTTGCTCGCATGGTTTGATTGTTGTATTTATTGTTTGATTTGATCATTTCTTACCTCTTCCATTTTTTCCAAGCTTCAAACTTTGTTGTGATTCTCATTTTCTTTTTCCCTTGTCATCTGTTGAAAAACTTCCCTTCTGAACTGTTCCCCTCTTTTTTTCCATTTGTGGCAGTCGTTAGTGGTGTCGTGCCTAGATATCTCGATAGGTATTTATCCCACTTCCATTCAATAGTTTTGGTAGCAGTTCTCCATCTAAATTTTGTATTTGTACAACACCACCATCGGTAATGAAGTGAATAACGTATGGACCTAAACAATGCATATGCTTCTTACCCGGGGGATTCAAAAACTCGATATCATAGAGAAGAACCATACCTCCATGCTGGAAGTGTTTCTCCTTTACATGGTGATCATGCCAATCCTTTTGTTGATCCTTCTCTACTTGCTTATGAAAACTTGCGATGAACTGATCCTCTTCTAGTTGTGATACTTGTGCAAATTTTTCCTGAATCTGTCCTTCATCTGTCATGCTAGGTTCAATGGTTATGTGTATATTGGTAAAAATATATTCCATCATCATTACCACTTCTTTCCCATAAACTAGCTTGAATGGCATTGTCCTGCCAATCTTTTACATTGTCAAAACCCTAAACTTTCACAAAAATTTAAAATTTTGAGATAACAACAAATGCTAAAACCTGCGGTTTACTAACAGCTAAAGGTTAGCAATAAAAGAAACAGTCAAGTGATCAGTTTTATAAAATATTAGTTGTGTTAACTCAACAATTCTCTTTTGTAACAAAAATAAGGTTTACTTGCATATTGTTTTATTTCAGTTTACTGATGAGTCTCTTCATGTCAAGTAGGTGGAATCTAACTTTTGAATATGGGGCTTACTTAGCATTTGTGATAACACAGAATATTATTGGTTCTTATAGGTTTACAGGTATGATCGAATGAGTAACGTTTACAAATTCATAAAGTATCCAATAGTTTTTTTTTTTTGCAATTATAAAGCTTAGTAATTAATTAAGCTTCTAAATTTCAAACAACTTCCATGAGGTAAAACCATTTAGCTTCCTTTAGTTTTTCTTGTAACAAAGTTCAGATGTACGTAGCGACAGTAAGATATGTTTTGTGGCTCTAAAATTAAAATTTCAGTTGCAAAGTAACTTCTACTTTAGTCTACATAAAATGCAATGTTGATTGTTTTGTCAGTATGTAAACATTTAAGATATTATCTTATCTGTATAACAACTGTTTGACATTTATTTTCTACGAGGTAACTTACAGCCTGTAAACCTCTTGACAGTATAAGTTTGATTTGTACAAATAAAAAAAACCATAATGTTTTCTCACATGAAATCATTATTTTCCCATACTTTAACTTCATGTTGAACCATGTGGTTCTAATAATTCTTGACTCGAGTAGGATCATTCCTATTCAATTTCTTAATTTTCTATGATACTTCTCTTGTATTAAATTACTGTCTACAAACATTTTTTCTGAGATTGATGCTTTCGAAACAGATCGATTTTCTAGTTATTTTGTATAATTCTATAACCACTTTACTAACCAATAGACATGGTGAATCATTAGTAAATACCAAGTTGAGTCACAACCAAAATCCATCAAAGTTTTGTCGCTTTGAACTATGTAAAAGAATTTCATAAAAGTGTCTTTACAAAACACTTTGTCATCTTAGTTTTGTTACCATTTGATTTATTAGTTCCTATATGTCTTATAAACAGGCATAATCTATTTTGTTTAATAGACACTCAAGTCTATAATTATTTCAAGGTCATAAACAAGTTTTTTAAAAAGAGTTTATGATTCTACATAAACTAAATTGTGCCACTTATAAATGTTACAACTTGAAAAGTCATTTTTACAAGAGATTAACCATGTATAAACTATATTGTTTCTACATAAGAAAGCTATAGGTGTTCAGTGGTTAACTTGAGCTCTTCTATATGATAAAGACTTCTATCCATATCAAGGTCGATGTTTAAAGAAATGGATTACTAACATCCATATTCTATTAGTGATGTTACAATATATTAGTTATATGGTTAATGAATATAGTGAGTTCTATGCATGAACGATTTCGACATTGACCAAAGTTTAAAGGTGACACTTCTTTGCTAGGTCAATGTAAGTCACAATGCTAATATTCTAACCCTGACCTAGCATATCATATGATGAGCGATGTATCAATTTACAAGCAATAATTTGGTTGATGATATAGTTTATGCATCATGATTCAATGATTAAATAATCAGATATTATTGTATGAAGGCGACTATAGAAAATGATCCACTACATGGTTTGATTTAATGTGACCATGTGGTCTTCACCTAGCCAAGCATGGAGGATATAAGAACCATCATAACCCTAACCCTTTTCATTTCTCCTCCGCAGTTCGCGCTGGCCCTTAAGGATGCTCTGCTTGGTTTTCATGGCGGTCATCAGTCTTCTTCTGCTCCAGTTGTCTCGAGTCTTGGGTTAATGTTGCATTTACCTCCAGTGTTTGGTTTTAAAGCCATTATTAGTGGCTGTGATTTCTCACTCTACAAGATTTGTTAAGTCTATCGTTGCCCTTGGCTTGCTGTCTACTCAATATTCCTTTCGTCATCCTCGTGACTCGTCGTTGCGTGAGGTTTAGTCTTACAGGTTGTCGAGTCTATATTTTGCAAAGCCTGCTGGTGACAGTGCTTTTACGAGACTATTCATCATTTCAAACACAAGTAAAAAAAAATTGTTTTTTTTAATGTTCATTTAACTTGTAGAAGGTGTTTTATTGTTACAGTAGCATAAACAATTCTTAAGTTGTTTATTTTCTGACCTATGTCTTTGAAACTCCTTGCAGGGGGATCGTGACTATGTACATTCATGGTGGAGGAAATATGCAAACAGTCTTTGAATGTTGTGGCTTGTGGCTTAATGCGGGTAAGCCATGTGGTCAATATGTTGGGTTTTACCCTACTTGTATCAGTGTAGTCATTTAGAATAACCCAGGGTTTGGGGAAGTCTTCCTAGGCTTGCCATAAGTTATGTGGTTCCTTTTACAGGTCATTTGTTGATTTACCCAGTTTCAAACCCTCGCTAGTCGATGGGTAGACTCGGTTTTAAACTGAGCAGTGTAAATAGTTTTTGATGTTTAGCTTATGGCTTGTTTAAATCAATAGTTCTCTTGTAAAGATAGTTCTGTCTTCTAGCTTGTCTCAATTTATCGAATGCTTAACATTATGCTCTGTGTAAAGTACTTTGCAAAAGTTTATTATTAATGTTTGTTAAGACTGATATATACATTCATAGTTTAGTTATAAATCTTCTCATTTTTGCTCAGGGTTACGAACTAGGGTTATCTTATGGAAACCCTTGTTTTAAAACAGATTATTCTACTTAATTTTTTTACAAATTTTAATACTTGTTTAGTTTGACTGTTAACTAGTGTTACATACTATTGTGGAAATTCTAGTTTATAATAATTACCACTGTCTTTTTGATTGTCCCTAAAGGACTGTAAGTAATTTATAATAACCTAGTTATTTAATGGTTACATAATCCAATTAATTTGGTTTATGACTTCAACGTATTGACATTTTTAATTGTAATATATATAAGAGTTTTAACCCTGTCTTTCGCTTTTACAAATACACCTGTTTGTAAAAATAAAAAGGAACTGTTCTTTTTTTATAAGTATACATTTTGTATATGTTGTTCATTATTGTATTTTATCTCTCTGTAATGAATATAGTTTGTTCTTTTAATGAATAAAAAACACTAATCTTATTGTTTATCCTAGGTTACTACTGTAATGGATTTTCATATAAAGAAATACTGGTGGATTTCTGCTCGGGCTTAAGAGCTAGTGTTTTTACCCTATTTAACATTTATAATAATGATTTTGGTATTGTTATTTCATTAAGTTCGATTACTGTCAAAATATTTTAAGATTATTTAAATGGCTCAAAGAATTCTAGGTTAGGATTTATGGAAAAATAATCTTTGTTTTCTTCCTTTAAATATTTCTTCAGTTTGTTAAAGGAATTATTAATTTATAAACGATACTGTTTATGTTAATATTATTATCTGTGAATTTACTATATTCTATTAAGTACGTATGTGTACATATACTCTATTAATAAAGACTGAGAAAAGTCTATAAATGTTTAGTTTATTCAATAGGATTATTTTTGTAAGCTTGATAAAAAGAAATGAGGATTTTCAAACATGTCATTACTCCTTTACATATAATTTGTCTGTAAGAGTTTAAGAACAGTTCCTTGTTAATAATACTTTAAGCATAGGTTACTAATGTATTTTAGTTATTTTAATTCTAAGGAAAAGAATACTGTGAGGGTTATTAAGTTATTTATTAATATATTCCTTCTTATGAATTAGTTTGTCTTCAGAATTTAATTAGGTTACTAATCCTTAGGGTTCAAATAGTTGCAGGTTAAAATAACTGTTAATATTAGGAAATGATATAAACTAACAAAACCATGTTTAAACCCTTACTTAACATAAATAAATAAGCATTGTATTTGCGATGTTTCTATTTTCTCTATTTCAGGTTAGAAGTATAGTTTGTAAAATAAATTACTTTATAAAAGAATAACTTACATACTTGAACACAATGCTATTAGTAAAATAATATGACCATTTCTTTTTTTTTACCATTCTTAATACACAGTCCGGTTTTAACAATAACCTAACTAAGCAGATTAATATTCTTTTCTGGAAGCAACTTTCTACAGAAAGAAAAGATTCCAACACTCTGAAAAACATAAGTAACTCTATTCATTTCAGATTCCTATCATATCTTCATCCATTTTAAACACACTACCTGTGCTAGAGTATGGTCTGGTTTATTCCAGATGGGGAAAAACATTGGTAGGATTATTTTTCATCAAATACAGATTCAACATTCAAACAACTAAAATATTTCAAGATTTAATAGTTCATAACATATAAATCAATCATTATTCATTCATTCTAAGATATAAACTTTTAACATAGTAAATAAATACTGTAGAACCTGTTTAGAGTTGGATGACAATAGCGTTGGGAGGTTGTTCCTCCCTACCAACTCCTGGAGAGTGCTCAAACAACGTCTTCTCAGGACCCCCGAGCCTGTTCTTGGTCTGCTTGGCCAAGAACTTTTGGAGCAAGAAACAAAATACTAGTTCAATAACTCAGTACTAACTCTGCACTCAGTAGCAATATTCTTCAGCTGAAAAGTTGTACTAGATCACTTTCTGTAGTTTACCCCTCAAACACCTTCCACAAATTCCCTTCCCAATGAAATCCTTTGAAGTACATTCACCTGAATGATTCTCCTCTTGGAATGAGCAGCCTCAGCTCTCTTCAATGGGTACTTTTATTAAGATGGCCTAGGTGTTTTTTGGGTTAGTTGTCATTAATTGAGCCACCTAGTCTGATCCCACTTTCTTGGGGTATCATAACCTAAAATGTAGGCAGGTTTCCACCTACAACATTGGAAGTGTTTGAGGATGATGCCACTTGTCTATTTTCTCTCCACCTAGTCTCCTCCACCAACTTGAACAGTAACACTCTTTTTAATAGCTCTCCCAAGCTATTGTCTCCATTTTTATTTATTTAAAATTAAAATATTTAGAATTACATTCAATATCCTTGACTCTGCTGAGTCATCATTTACAAATTAGCATTAAATTTAACATAATGTCTTGAAATTAAATCAAAATAAGATAATATTATTTTGCAAAATTGGGGCATGTTACATACACACCCCCTTAGAACATAGCGTCATCCTCGATGTTATTTATTCTTCAGCCTCAGGATCCCTCTAGAACAGAATTGGATATGCATCTCACATTTTACTTTCCAATTCCCAGGTGGCTTCCTCTAGACTAAGGTGCTTCCATTGCACCTTCACATGTCCAATGGTGTGGTTCCGAAGTGTAGTCTCACTCCTCCCGAGAATACAGTCCGGTTCCACTAGAAAATATCCTTCTAGTTCCACCTGTACATCATTCTAGTTAACAACATGAGTAGCATCATGAACATATTTCTTTAAAACAGAAATATGAAAAACATTATGTACTCTTAAATTAGGCGGTAATTCTAATTGATAAGCTACTTGTCCAATCCTAGAAAAAATTTCAAATGGGCCACAGTAATGAGGTGCCAATTTTGCACAACTCCCCAATATTAGAGAGCTCTTTTTGGGCTTTACCTTGATGAACACATGTTAACCTACCTGAAACTCCTTTGGAGTTCTTTTTAAGTCTAGTTGACTTTTCTGCCGATCCTGTGCCACTTTCAGATTTCCCTGCAATTGTTTCCCAATTTCTTCCATTTCTTTTAACAGTTCTGGACCTAATACCAATCTATCTACTGGATTACTCCAAGATATAGGAGTATTACATTTCGACCCATATAAAATTTCAAAAAGACTAAATCTGGCTGATGTATGATAATTATTATTATAAGAAAATTCTATCAGATGTAAATAGTCCTCCCATTTACCAGGCTGGTCTTTCACATACATTCTTAATAGATCTTCTAATACTTGGTTTACCCTTTCAGTTTGTCCATCTGTTTGAGGATGGAAAGAAGTACTAAAATTTAATGTGGTTTTTAACCCTTTAAACAACAACTTCCAAAAGTTTCCTGTAAACTTAGGATCTCTATCTGAGATTATGACTTTTGGTACTCCATGTAATCAAAAAATCTATTTTAGAAAAATATCATCTATGTTTGCAGATTTATAAGTAGTTTTAATAGGTATAAAGTGAGTTTCTTTGCTTAACTTATCAACTACTACCATAATAGAATCATTCTAATTTTTTTTTAGGCATCCCAGTAATAAAATCTATACTAATTATCTCCCATTTCCAGCTAGGGATGGGTAAAGGCTGAAGCAAACCAGTTGGGTGTTGATGTTTAGTTTTTACCTGTTGACATTCAAAACACCTAGCAATATATTCTGCTACTTCAGTTTTCATATTTGGCTAGAAATACTCTTTTCTTAACATGGTTGTAGTCTTTTGATAACCTGGATGACCTGAATATGGTGTTTTATGAATTTCATCCAGAATTGACTGCTTAACTTTAGGTATGTTAGGTACATACATCCTATCTTTATACAGTAAAAATTCTTTTTCATTTAAACTGTAACCCTTAATTAAGTTTTTTGTTGGATATTCTTTAGCTTTAGCTTGCAAATTCTGGTAAATTTCATCTTGTTCTATTCCTTCTTTAAGCTGTTCATCTAAATCTGAAACATAGGTGCTGATAGCTGCTGCAAAATTCAGCCTTGCATTCCTACTTAATGCATCAACAACTTTATTTTCTTTACCTTTTATATGCTAGATTTGAAAATCATACTCGCTTAAGAAAGCTAACCACCTAGCTTGTCTGGCATTTAAATTTGGCTGATCTAAAAGATACTTGAATCCTTTATTGTCAGTCATTAAAACAATTTTTTCGCCAATTAGGTGGTGTCGCCACATCTTTAAGGCGTGTATTACAGCTGTTAATTCCAGATTATATGTTGCATAATTATTTTCATGAACTTTTAACTTTCTAGAATCATAGACAATAACATTCCCTTTTCGAGTCAGAACACCACCTAAACCATCATTACAGGCGTCAATGTACACTACAAATTCTTTATTAGGATCTGCTATTCTTAAAATAGGTGCACTGGTTAATAAAGTTTTTAATTTTTTAAAGCTTTCTTTGCATTTCTGATTCCAGTCGAACTTATTTCCTTTCTTCTGCAAGGAAGTTATCATATTTGCTAACCTCGAAAAACCTTCAATGAACCTCCGGTAGTAACCGGTAATTCCCATGAAATATCGAACATCCGTTACATCCTTAGGATTTGGCCAATCTTCGATTGCCCTTATATTTTTAGAATCTATGGAAATTCCTTCTTTGGTCACCACATGACCTAAATACTAAATATTATCCTTGAAGAAATCGCATTTACTAAACTTTGCGAAGAGTTGATGTTCTCGCAACTCTTGAAAAACAATTTTTATATGTTCTTTATGTTCTTCTTCAGTTTTTGAATAGATTAGAATGTCGTCGATAAACACGACCACAAACTTATCTAAATACTTATGCATCGCATTGTTTATTAAACACATGAAGACAGCTGGGGCATTGGTAAGCCCGAATGGCATTACGGCAAATTCATAATGACCATATCGTGTTCTAAAAGTTATCTTAAAGATGTATTCATATTTAATCCTCACTTGATGATATCCAAACCTTAAATCTATTTTTGAAAACATCGTGGCTCCACGTAATTTATCAAACAGATCATCTATGTGGGGAAACGAATATAAATTTTTGATGGTCATCTTGTTTAACTAACGGTAATCTATGCAAAGTCGCATAGTTCTGTCCTTCTTCTTGATGAAGATGACAAGTGCCCTCAAGGGAGACACACTTCGTCGAATATACTTTTTATCAATTAATTATTTTAATTGAGATTTTAAATCATTAACTAGGTACTGCACCTGGTACCAGCTCAATGGTGAAATCCAATTCCCTTTTTGGAGGTAATCCCAGAATTTATTCTAGGAATACATCAACATATTCTATTAAGACTAGTATGTCCTCCACTTTTAACTTGCCTATTTTAATTAAAGTTTCCTCATCAGTTATTTTTACTGCATAAGCTTTACATCCCTTTCTAACAACTCTTTCAAGTTGTAAAGCAGAAATCTACCTTACAGTAGTTTTTCTAGGAATTCCTTTAACACTTACTAGTTTTTTGTCACTGTTTAAACATGTGAAGGTTTTATCATAACAATTTAGAATTACTCTATGTTATTCTAACCATTCCATACCAATCAGCAAATCATAAGAACCAAGAGGCAAAACATTAAGTTTAACAACCATTTCAAAATCATCCATAACTAATGCACATTCTTTCACAAAACAAGTTACTTTTCTTTTAGCACCAGTGGTTAATTGAACTAACCATGAATTCTCAAACTTATCAATAGATAACTTACATTTTTATACTATTTGGAGTGCAATATAACTGATACTCACTCCTGGATCAATCAAAATCGTTACAGGGGTCCGATTTATCATACCTTTTACTTCCACGATGGAAGTCTGATATTCAGCTTGTGGGTTCTCCAAGGCTGCGTTGATTCTAGGCATGCCCCTTGCTAGATCCTCAACAGTCATCTCCTCTTCTATGGTATGAATATTGCTAACAGTCTTCTTCTGGTTTGGACAGACTAAAGCATAGTGTGGGCCATTACACTCCTAGGACTTGATAGGCTCTTTGCGCTCAAAGTTCTTGGTAAAGTTTCCATGATTATTCGTAAATTACTTACCTTTAGGATTATTCTGATGGTTGGGTGTATTGCTCTTGTTTCCTTGGAAATTATTCTTATTGGAATAATTTTTGGCCTTATTGTTTTTGAAATTTCTGTTAGGGACAAAATCCTTCTTCTTTTGTTCAAACTGATTATTATTTTTCTTAGCTTTCGAGTTGGCCAAGCCTTTTTTCTTCCGATTATGCTCAAAATATAAGTTAGATTTTCTCATAGCTTCCTCCAAGGTCTTTGGGTTATCATATTCAATTCTATCTTTAATATGATAAGGTATATAGCTAAGGAATCGCTGTACCTTTGGTTTCTCATCTATAAGGTATGGTACATACCTAAGTAGAATTAAGAACTTGCTATTCAGATGCTTCATTGTCATTGATCCTAACTTCAGCTCATAAAACTCTTTGGCTCTCTCCTCATAATATTGCTCAGATAGGAATTTCTTTCTGAAATACCTCTTAAAGGTACTCCAGTTAACATCCTTCTCTTTTATGCCCTTAACTCTTTTCAAGTCCTTCCACCAAATGTATGCCTTTCCTGAGAGGTTATATATAGCCATTCTAGCCTTTAACTGGTTAGAATAATTATATATTTGGAAGTACTTCTTCATCCCAGATAACCATGATTCAGCTTCCTCCCCCTTCTCATTCTCTCCATTAAATGTTGGTGGTTTTATCTTTTTGATTTCCCTGGAAATTTCCTCATAAGGTTTGTATTTCCTCTTTTTAGTGTACAGATTATCATCACTACTATCAGTAATAGTATGATAGTTTCTTTGCTCACCAAACACTTCAGAAGATGCAATCGGTTGGTCGATTTCTACTTCCCCTAGATGTGCCAATATCACCCCTAATGCAACTAATGAAGCATCTACATGAACATGAAACTCCTTCATCCAATCCAGAAAAGATAGTATTGGTTTTGCAATCACCTTCTTCTTTAAGGCATTGAGGTTTCTCTAGAACTCGTCGGTCCATTTAAACTTTTCATCTTTAATCAATATCTTCTCCCTTGGAGCAGTGATCGTTGTGTATCCTCTTATGAACTTTCGACAGTACCCTCTATGACCCAATGTCACTCTTAGTTGTTTAACTATTGTAGGTGCTAGTAAGTAGACAATTACCATGATCTTGGCAAGGTGGACAAACATGCCATCCTTACATACAATCTTCCCCAATAGAATCCAAAATGGAGCATAGAATACACACTTCTTCAGATTTAATGAAATATGATGTTCTCGACACTTTTCAAGCATCAGTTGAAGATTCAGAGTGTGGTATTTTACCAGACCATAAACGGTCCAATTGTCCATCTAGACTACTAGGAATTTTTTAATTAAGTCCTTGAAAGAGGCGACAACTAGCCTTGAAAATATTGTAGGTTCATTATTGATACCAAACGACATAACTGTGTATTGAAAACATCCCCAATATGTTATGAAAGTGGTTTTGTGTCTATCTTCTTTCACGATCCTTATTGCTGATAACCAGAAAATTCATTTGTAACTGAATAAATTTCCTATCCTCCAACGCCTTCCATTCAGACTCTTTGACTTGTTCGATAATTTGGGCTGATCCATTTAGAATCTTTGACTTGTTCGATAATTCAAACGCCGATCATCTATTCTAAATTTCCTTTAACACGCTATTTCTATATTGGATTCCCATGTTGTATTTTCCCTTCGCAGTTTCCATATTTTTCTATGTTTTACTGGGAGTATTTATCACCTGTTTCCCTTCTTTAACTAAAGTTTCGTCGAAATTCGCTGTCGAAATCCTACAACGACGTAGAAAGATAATTCTTTAAGGGATCAAGGGGGAGATTTCTATTGTCATTAAAGCTACGGATTAATATGATCATATGCAAAAAATATTACTAAAAATGAATTTTGACGAGTAAATCCCTGGTGTGCGGAGGATGTGGGTATTTCTAAACTGAGAGTTTGGATGGAATTATATGAGATAGATGGGTGGAATCTATGATGAGAGTGTGAGGTAACCTATGGAAGAGTGTGGTCTCCTGCGAAGTAGGGTAAGGCTATGGAAAGCAAAGAGGAGGACGACTGAGGAGAATCCTGGTGTGACTGGAGTGGAAAATTGTGAGAAGGGACCACAAGGGAATAAGAGACTGTGCATTGACAGAGGAGACAACCAAGATACATATAAACTAGAATAGGGACCAAACCAAGGATGCAATGTACCCATGACTCCGTACAATGTTCCAAACATAATAAAAAGAAACGCGAGTTCTTCAGAGGGATGTCCTGCGTTTCAGCACAATAATAATAGTAGTGGATAAACGAACATTGGGAGAAGACCCAGAATGGTGGGTGGTGATGTGAAACTTCTCATGTTCTAAGGTAATGGGACTGAGGATCCCAAACAATATTGGTTCTTATGTGAAGCAGTGTGGTCTGTAAAGCAAGTATAGGACGAAGATATAAGGAAAGGACAATTAGCAACGACCTTCTAAGGACGAGTGTTATATTGGTACATGAAATTTGTACAAGTATCGACGGGACATCCCTAGAAGCGTCTGGTGCAAATCAGGACTAGAATGATCGAAGATTTTAAGAATCCGAAATCTGAGTCTCAATATATTACTAAGTTGAAAGAAATAAAGAAGTACCCTAATGAATCAGTATGGGATTTTGATCAACGATTCAAAATTATGATGGATAATGTCAGCATTGGAATGAGTGATGTGTGATATAAGGAATGGTTTATTTCAACTTTGTTACCACACATCCATATTCCACTGATGCAATAGAAGAACACATCTCACAAAGAAGCTCTAGAAATAATTATGAAACTAAAAGCATCACCATTTGGCCAAACAGGGATTGGCATGAGCTAGATCTAATCGCAATTGGCAAACCTTACTATTCAGTTGCAAGATATTAAGAAGGGAAAATAATTAGATGAATAGGTATGGTGCATTCGATATCTATCATAGGTACATCATAAGGATCAATGCTTGGAATTTTGTGAATACATCCAGGCCGAGGCCCCGAATCCATTAAGTCAAAGAGGATTTCCATGGTGATGTATTTTTTAGACTATATGACATCAGTATGAGGAGTGCATATACCTTCATAAGGTTGCATCAAAACCAATGAAACTTTATTTAATTTTTGTCGATTGACTTACCGTGAAGAAAATGACTTTCAAACATATGATTTTCTCCAAGAAATAAC
Source organism: Pseudotsuga menziesii (assembly GCA_001517045.1). Classification (NCBI taxonomy): domain Eukaryota; kingdom Viridiplantae; phylum Streptophyta; class Pinopsida; order Pinales; family Pinaceae; genus Pseudotsuga; species Pseudotsuga menziesii. The sequence goes on along the minus strand of LPNX010928900.1, from coordinate 104,350 downwards.
CATGGATACACATTTTATGAAGGGAGAGGAGCATCAGACAATCGAAAGAACACAACCTCAACCATAGTATAATCAGTCGTAACCACAGTATACACAATGACAATATACTCAATTGCATTATAACCATCCTCAATCATAGTATAACCAACCACAACCACAATATACTTAGACACATCCTAATCAACAACAATAGTTCAACCAAAAACCATACCAGCAGCAGGAAGGATTCCGAGGAGGATTCTGCGGAGGTCGTAATGGAGGATTTGGTTGTGGAGGAGCTATGGGACAAGGATGTGGACTAGTAACATGCTATAATTGCAGAGTATTGGGACATTATCTGAGAGACTGTTTGAATCTACAGTCTCAGTGTACATATTGTAGCACAGAATACCATAGTGTCGAGGAATTCCCACAATTGATTGTGAAATGGAAAACAAAGAATGCATCGGAACCACAATAGAACCAAAACAAAACTCATAACTAATGTCCACGGAAGAATGTAGGGAAAATCTCAGTAGAATCGAGAACTCAACTAGAGAATGTTGTAGTAGTAATTCGAGTAGGAGCCACGATAGGAGCTGATGGAACACTAATAAATATCCGACCAACGGCTCGAAAGAAGGTGCAATTTTATTTCAACATGGAGAAGGACACCTTCTTCAACACAAGAGAAATGCTAAAGATGAACATAGGTCAGTTACTTGTATATGAAATGCCACTAGTCTTCAATTCGACAAAATTTCTTGGATCATGAAGAAAGGTTAGTACTCTAAGAAGTTTTCTAGAGAGTTGTCTAACATTAGAAAAATATCCAGGCACTTTAGTAGAAATAGAAAGACTTTTATATCGACAAGAGGAAGGGAGACAGGACCACCCAGTAAATTCATTACATAAGAAGAAAACAGGACAAGAAATAAGGATGAATGTCTAGATAGGTGACTATGACATGGATTTAGTCATTTTGGATCTAGTATCGGACGCAAATATCCTAACAAATAAAACATGGGAAATGATGGGGAAACCATAGTTAGTTTGGTCCCTAGTACAACTACGACTGTAAAATCAGACCAAGGTGTCCCCAATTTGTAGAGTACCATGTCTACATTTCAAAGTGTAAGGACTAAAGACATACATAGAATTCAACGTTATCGAGATAGTCGATGCAGTTATCTCATGCCTTGTGCTCTTAGGAATCGGTTGGGAAAATGAAAAATTAGCGGTTATCAACTTCAAGAAAAGGGTAATGACCTTTGAGAATCACAACATATCGATCATTTCCCCACTGGATCCACATGAAGTACAAAGATATTTCGAATCAATCAAAGAATTTTTTTTGGGAGGATGGGATAATTCCTACATTATCTCTGAATATTATATGTAAATTTTGTCTCATCAAAATTCTGGGCCAGTGGTAAAATGGTCTGTAACATTTTATACACATTTTTTTTTATGGTATTGGCCTATAATGTCAAATATTGTTTTTAATTTCTTTATTCATAGCTTAAACTCTATTATATATGCTTATGCAGTTCTTGGAAAATTCCTCTTTTCTTTGAACACATTTATAGTAGAGCGCTACTTTTTAAATCACAACATTGCAAAGTATCATGGATATAACTTTGACAAGGTGTACATCTCCTTAATAAAGTGATACTTTTTTTTTATTAGGATACATATTGTAGGTTTGTATTAATAAAGTGACCATGGACTCTACTTATTTGAACTACAGGTTTGGAAATTCTCCCTCGCAAAAGGTATAGACTCATCATCTATAATCTAACAAAACATTGCTTGTTGTAGATCTTGAGTGATCCTTTCAAGTGTATTAGAAATAGAATTTGATGCTCATTGATATCCATTAAATCAATATCTTGTCTAATATAAATCAATATGATGCTCATTGATATTAATATGATTGTGCTCAATGTGCAAAAAGGTGTTCCATTAAATCAAGCTCCTCTACAACTTTTCATTATTTTCTAGCATCTCCACATGAGTTGTTGATAATCTAAGAGATGTTTGGTGTTGAATTGTTCCATTTTTCCTTGAATGCTAATATTGTTAGAAAAAATGAGAGAAATATCTTCTTAAACAAGAGTTCATATATGTCACATAATGTATGACAATACAATGGTTAATATGTAAGATGCGGAGGGACACTTTCATCCACCCACATCCAACCACCTAATGACACTCACACTGAACATAGACATGGTTGAATGAATATCTCAACAAGCATATTAAGTATTTCAAACACCTTGAAATCATTCAACGTAATGACAACTTATGCACATTGAAAACCACTTGAATCTTGTGCACAAACCTCACCTATATATCAACTCACCTTATAGGATTATAGGTATCACATATCCCACCCATTAACATTAAGATAAGGGATTTACTGTGATAACCTTGACAAGATATTAACACATTACACACTAGTGTAAATACACAAAGAATAAGTAGGAACTACTTCATATTCCAACACTCCACTTTAGTGAGTACTTGTTGTTATGTTACATAAACTAAGTAAAGTCTTTATCGAGTTCAACCTATGCATATTCATCACGTACCTCATTCATAAAGATATCATAAACATGTTTTTTGGGAATGTTTCTATGACCTTCGAACTATGAAAAGTTAAAATCTCATAATTGGAATGGATATGGATATCATGTTAAAGAAATGTGAAGTGTGGGGTGGGATTCAATTTGATGGACCCTTTTGCAGAGATTCTATTGGATAAATTGGAGTTGAGACTCTATGATGATGACCCCATTGAGTCATCCCTACATGGAGAAGAACGTTGAGGAAAGGGGTACCCAAGAGACTTCACACGTGTTTTTAACCAAAACATTGATGGAAAAAGTGGAAAAAGTAACAAACTGGATCGGGAATGGGGGCATCTCATACCATGTTCCACTCTTTCTTAAATTATAAAAATACAAACAAAAAACTTGGATGGAGCATTTGGTAGATATTATATTGGATAAATTGGAGTTAAGACTCTGTGATGATCACCCCATTAAGTTATCCCTACATGGAGAAGAACGTTGAGGAAAGGGGTATCCAAGAGACTTAACAAGTGTTTTTAACCAAAACATTAACGGAAAAAGTGGAAAAAGTAAGAAATTCGATTGGGAATGGGGGAATCTAATACCATGTTCCACTCTTTATTTAATTAGAAAAAGAAAAACATAAAAATTTAGAGCCCTTCAAATCCAACTCTCATTGGATGCAAGATGAGGAAGTATAAGATTTAGTGAAGAACCAGTGGTGTAAATATGATCCGCAGGGGGAAGGATCAGCTATTTTCCAATTCTTTTCAAATATCCAAAGTGTTAAGAGGGACACCATGTAGTGGTCAAAAGCTAAGTACTCGGTACATTTACTCATAGAGTATATTAATGAAGTGGATGAAATGATAACGGTGTTGTTTTTCAAGGTCCCACATGTTATATCAAATGAGGTAGAGAAAACAAAATGAAAGAACCTTGAAGAAAATAAGAGAACTCTGCTGAAATGGGGGTAGGAAAAACTGGATATTGAAGATCAAAGTGATCTGATCATCACAAGGGGATGGAAACAATACATTTTTTCAAAACTATGAAAATTGGAGAAAAATCACATATGCAATCTAGGACATACCAAAGACACATGAAAGCAAAGCCTCATCTTTCAAGGAAATTCTAGTATAAATCTGTGCAAAGATCCTGAAAGATCCATTATTGCATAGGTGATAAAATTAGCTGAGTTCTTCCCTAGATTTGTATATCAAGAAGAAATTAAATAATTGGAGGTAGAAGGGTTAAAAATAGTAAATCATCTTCAATTGTGCATACCTTTTGATTGGATGATCCAATTGCATTGATTCAAAAGATGTTTGCAAACGGATAAAACTCAGAATATTCAATCACAATCTGTACCACTTTAGTAAATAGTTGTAAATTTATTCCAATTTCAAGTCAAGGGTTCTGAAAAACCCCAATTTTCCTTAGATATTCAATAGCATGTTGTAGAATATTCATAGCTCTCAACTTGGAACTCAAACTGAGATGGAATTTGAATTATTTTCCAGAAGACACCAAGCGCTTGTTCATCAATGATGCTTTATTTTTGAATGATTGAAGTATTAATTATTTTCAAAGTCTTTAATAGTATTTAATACCATGGTACAAATGGAAGCTGGAAAAAATAACTATACAAGTTAATGAATGAATCAATGCATAATCTGTTGTGCCATTGATGCCATCATGGAAGAAATGGAACTTCCAAGCATCAAACAGTAATTCTAACTATGATTCAATACAACTCCTGGAATTTTTGTTAGTGGAAATGCATCAGGAAACCAAGCTTGAGAGGAGGGGTGGTGATCATAAAAATTAGGATGGGTAAAATTTCACTCCAATGAAGCATCTGTAGGAAATATAGGGGTGATAGAGAAGGAAGCCTTTTCAAAGATCACAAAAAAATTATTTTCTATAAATAAGTTTTCAAGATTGAAAGGCCAGTAAACTAGCATAATTTGAATCCTTTGCTTTGGGGATCACATACCATTTTCAGCTCAATTTCAAACAAGTCATTTTTGAAGGGGATTCGTGGATGGTCATCAAACGTATCAATGGGAAGGACATATCTTGTATTGGAATATGATTAATAAGAGTGAGTACATTAATAATGTTTTGGAATGTTTTGGAGAGTTTTACTTCAGCATGTTAAGAGGTCCACCAAGTTTACAACTAGTTGGCAAACTGGATTACCTACCCAGCTATCTTTGCTAAGCTCACATTGTCAAAAATGTCCCTTATCACTGCCTTGTGAAGGAAAAATGTGACTACAAAGTTATGATATTTAAGGACCCCTCTCTTAATTCTTCCCATCTTGTCCCATGACCCATCATAAAAATATTCTAGAATATTCCAAAAACAATTGTGCTTTAGGTGCATTGAAGTGATCAAAATAAACTAAATAAAATCCAACACATTCTATGATTTCATTTGACCATGTCAAGGGGGATTGCTGGGTTTGGAAGGGACTACTAGTTTTAAACCCCCTTTAAAAGTGTACATGCACACATCTTAAAGAGAAACGCATGCTGGTCACACAAAATAGGGAAATATTTAATCATAGTATATCGAATTATGCAACTAATGGTATTATTTGTGAAGATAAATTCTAAGTATTTCATATGAACTAATCTCTCTGAAATTGGAAGAAGACTCAGAAATGGGATGGAATACCATTTCTGATTATTTACAGGTTTTTGGCTGAAAGTTAGTTTTAACAGAAAGAAAAGAGTTTAGCTAAACTAATATTTCAACCAAAAAGCGCCGGAAAAAACTTGACTTGCCTTTTTAAAAATTTGTATAAATTCATATTTATAAAAATCATGTTTACACATATTTTCTCATTTTTAAAAGATCATCAGTGTACACAGTTACAGGTGAGGGCCAATTTTTCTGACAAGTGTTCTTAAAACTTATCTTCTAAGATGGAGGCTCTTTTTCTTTGATAGTAAAGATTCTTTTGGAAAATTTGTTATGGTAAAATGTTCTTAGAAACTATTTTTTGAGATGGAGGCTCTTTTTCTTTGATACTAAAGATTCCTTTGGAAAATTTGTGGTGGTAAAATGTTCTTAGAAATTATCTTCTGAGATGGAGCCTCTTTTTCTTTAATAGTAAAGATTCTTTTTGGGATATTTTTATGGTAAAATGTTCATAGAGATTATCTTCTAGACGGAGGCTAATTTTCTTTGATAATGGATATTTCTTTTGGGAAATTGTTTATAGTATTTTGTGTTCTTAGAAATTATCTTCTAAGATGGATACTTTTTTTTTAGTGAAGATGTTGTTGGGAAATATTTTATGGTACAATTTTTCTTAAAGATTCTTCACCAATTTATTCTATGCTGATTTTGTTTTTTATATTATTTTGAGCAATATTTTATGGACAAGTATTTTAAGGTGAGTTTTTTTCTTTAATGATTAATATTCTCTCAAGGGAAAATTATTCTAAGGTGAAGATATACATTGAATAGTCATGGGAAACAAAAGAGTGTGAAAGAGGAAATTTGATAACACTCGAGATGATGCCTTCATAATGAAAAGAAAAGACTCAAATGCAATGAAAAAAAGAAACAAAAGAGTACAAATATTGAGGACATCACTAGTGATGATGTAATTAGAAATGATAATGTGATTAGAGATTTGGATCAAAATGTTGATAATATGAATTTTTCAAATCAAACTCAAGAAGAAATTGAACCAAGAATGTACAAATATTGTAAATTTATTTAAGATGCAGTATTTGTTTTTTGTAAATGATTGTATTTTTTAAAATAGTTTACAAATGTAGATACAGATTTATGTCCTAATGTTGATCAAGATGTTGAAGAAATTGAAGAATCAGAAAAGATGCAAATATACAATCCAGTAGAGGTATGTATATATATATATATTGGTTATTTAAATATTTTAAACCATGTAATTGTTTTTATAATTATGAGTCATATTTTTATGTTTCAAGTTAAGTATATTTGAAATGTGCTAAATTAAAATTGAAATATTTATAGGTCGTTTAATCATCGAAGAAGACATGTTACCGAATGTTGATAGAGAAAAAATCGAAAATACAAAACCTTACCATAATGTATGATATCATGCTAAAAAGATACATCAACAATTTCTAGAAAACGAATTAGTGGCAGCACAAGCTCAAATTTTGAGGTGTTTGTTAGTCTCCAAGAAGTTGAGGGAATCATGGTCATTATTGGGTATTTAAAAGAATACAAAAGATTCAAAGGTGAGGCAAAATTTGTTCGAAAATATAGATGATGCAATAAAAACTATTGGAAAATCCAGAAAGAAAGATACTAGTGCTGCACATAGAATAATACAAACATCGATTATTTCATTTAGTACTAGACAAAAACGTTTGACAACATAGATCACAAAATTTATTGGAACTTTGTGAAAAACATTGTACAAATATAACAAATTTCGATTACAAATAGATGCAAATGATGATCTTTCTTGTTGGGCAATTATTTGTAGACAACCCTATAAAGATAGGGTCGATAAAAGTGTTAAAGCTATGATGCAGGAATATTGGGTGGCAAATTATAATGTTTCACCAAATGCAAGGGATGTGATACAACGAAGAATATCTTGAAATTGGTAGGAAATACATCCAAAACATATATTGGATATCACTCAAATACAATTGTTCAATAAATTAAAAGGTGAACACAAAGAAGTGAATTTGTCGAATTATCAATACATTTGTACAATAGAAGCCATGGTATGTTAGAACTATGAGTATTAATGAAAAATGTTGTTGTCACTATCATTTTGAGCTTGAATTATATTATGACACCTTCCTTCAACTTGGTAAACTATTTTGTCCGAATTCACCTCCATCCATAATTCCTACTTTTATATCTAAAATTCTATGTGAAAGAGATAGTCACAAGATATTTTACAACAAAAGATGTGTCGGTGGAAAGAAATGTGAAACCAAAAGTAAAACCCCAAAACAATAAGATTATCTCCCCACACAAGTAGCCTCTTTCTTTCTAGCCCCAACAACTTCTTCTCTCTCAGCTATACACTACAACTGAGTGTGATTGAGTGTGTGATAAATAGAGAGGCTCACTCTCTATTTATACTAATTCCTGACTTGACAATAAATCAATAGGGCCGACTTCTCTAGGAGAGTCTAATAACCCTAGGGCCTCGGAACTGCAGGGACTTTAACCCTTGAACAATAGGAGGGTTACCCACAATGACTTGACATGACTTGTTTACATGATTGAATCTCCCGATAGGAACATCAGGGCATGACATGACTCAAATACATTACAAATACTTCCCGGAATAAACATTGGGGTACAAGACATAAGATATACAAGTGAATACATTCCAAAGTTACAAATACATCAACACTCCCTCTTAACTAGGAAGGTATTCTCTCGACACAATTTATCAGCACGGGTCTTCTTCTCTGTATCATCTGTATCATCAATGATTTCTCATCATCTTCATCTTCAAGTCATCTTCATGTTCAAGTTATCTTCATCTTCAAGTCATCTTCATCTTCAAGCCATCTTCATCTTCAAGTCATCTTCATCTTCAAGCCATCTTCATCTTGATCTGGATCATCATTACTAGATCATCTCTGCTAGATCATCATCACTGGATCTGGATCATCATCACTCGATATGGATCATCACTGGGTCATGATCACGGGTGTTATCTCTTGATTCTTCTCGTCATAGGAATTTCTACAGAGCCAAACCTTTTTCATGTTGGATGTACATCTATAGAGCCAATCCTTTTTCATACTGGATGTATCATAACAGAGCTAGTCCTTTTTCATACTAGATGTGGCATCTACATAGAGCCAGTCCTTTTTCATACGGGATGAGTCTTCACAGAGCTAGTCCTTTTTCATACTAGATGTGGGATCTATACAGAGCTAGTCCTTTTTCATACTAGATGAGTCTTCACAGAGCTAGTCCTTTTTCATACTAGATGTGGGATTTACAGAGAGCTAGTAATTTTTCATACTAGATGAGTCTTCACAGAGCTAGTCCTTTTTCATACTAGATGTGGGATCTACACAGAGCTAGTCCTTTTTCATACTAGATGTGTCTTCACAGATCCAACCCTTTTTCATGGTGGATGTGGGATCTACACAGAGCTAGTCCTTTTTCATACTAGATGTGGGATCCACATAGAGCTAGTCCTTTTTCATACTAGATGTGTCTTCACAGAGCCAACCATTTTTCATGGTGGATGTGGGATCTACACAGAGCTAGTCCTTTTTCATACTAGATGCGTCTTCACAGAGCAAGCCCTTTTTCATGTTGGATGTGGGATCTACATAGAGCTATTCCTTTTTCATACTAGACGTGTCTTCACAAAGCCAGCCCTTTTTCATGATGGATGTGGGATCTACATAGAGATAGTGTTTTTTCATACTAGATGTGTCTTCACAGAGCCATCCATTTTTCATGTTGGATGTGGGATCATCACATACATCTGACAATGGAAGGAACCAATCCTCTCACCATGTCGAAAGGGCACAACACTTACATCTGACCATGGAAGGAACCGGTCCTCTCAACATGTCAGAAGGGATCAACATAGACACATCACTTCCTCTTGGGAGGAATATCAATATGGAGAACACCAATCTTCTCCCTGAAGTACTCAAACTTCACCCTAGCCAATGGCTTAGTCAACACATCATCTATCTGTTCGTCCGTTCGAACATGTTGGAGCTTCACTACTCCTCTCTGCACCATATCCTTGATATAGTGATACTTAATGTTGATATGCTTTGACTTGTCAAGGAACACTAGGTTATTCGACAAATTCACATAGCTCTGGTTGTCACAATATATACAAGTAGCATCTAACTGGAGATCAAATAAATCAGACAGTGGCTTCCTCATCCACACTACCTCACAACTAGCTAAACAAGCTGTGACATACTCTGCTTCAGCTGTACTCAATGCCACACAATATTTCTTCCTGCTAAACCAAGAGATCACACCTGATCCCATACTGAAGCAACACCCTAATTTCTCTTCCTATCGATGGCACTGCCTGCCCAATCTGAATCAACATAACCCTCTAGGTTAATCTTCTGATCAGCCTTATACTTGAGCCCATAATTAATTGTACCCTTTAGGTACCTCAGAATATGCTTTGCAGCAATCAAGTGAACTTGTCTCAGATCTGTTAGGAACTGGCTCAAGGTGTTCACAACAAAGAAAATATCTGGTCTCGTAGTCATCAGGTACATCAAGGATCCAATCATCTGACGATACATTATGGATTCAACTGACTTATATGAAGCATCAATCAATAGCTTCAGGTTTGATGCCATAGGTGTGGTTAATTCCTTGAAGTCCATCATCCCAAATCTCTTCAGGATATCTACTGCATACTTCCCTTGTCTGAGGAATATTCCATTTGCATTCTGCCACACCTCCATGCCTAAAAAATAATGAATCATACCTAAGTCCTTCATTTTTAACTTAGCAGTGAGCTTTCTTTTTGTATCAGCAATCAACCCATCCATGCCTGTTACGAACAGATCATCTACATATAGTAGGAGCATCACTGGGTTGCCATCTTCAAACTTGTAGTAAAGGTTGGAATCTGATTTACTCTTGGTAAAGCCCAAAATGGATGGAAAGCTGTCAATTCTATCGTACCATGTCTTGGGTGCCTGTTTCAAACCATACAGGGATTTCTTCAATCTACACACATGAGACTCCCTATCATGTGTCTCAAAACCGATTGGCTGCTCCACATACACTTCCTCTTCTACTACACCATTCAAGAAAGCAGTCTTGACATCCATCTGGTGTATCTTCCATTTCATCACTGTAGCCAGAGAAAGTACTGATCTGATGGATGTGTATAGGTGCAAAAGTTTCTTCATAATCTATTCCTTTTTTGTGGGAGAAGCCACAATCCATGAATCTTGCTTTATATTTTTCTATTGTGCCATCTGCAGCATGCTTGATCTTGTAGATCCATTTGGAAGTCACCACAGAATTCCCCTCAGGTCTTGGGAAAACATCCCAAACATCATTCTTCATGATCGATTGGTATTCTTCGATCATAGAATCCTTCCATTCTTTCCTTTTGGTTGCTTCTTCATAGTTGGAAGGTTCTTTATCAATGAAATCACATAATAAGGCTACATAATTGGAACAAGACCTGATTCTTTTCCTTTCTCTGTGTGATTCTTCTGGAACCCCATATGTTTCTACACCTTGGATAACTTCTCATACTGAAGTAGGTTTCCTCTTGTGAGGATTCTTCTCCTGAGATGGATCTACAAGTTCTTGAGGTTCTTCTATTTCTCGGTCTTCTTCTTGATATTCTTCGTTCATGGTTGTGTCATGAATTCTAGGTGCTTCTGTTTCTTCAGGTTCTTTAGCGGGTCTCTTTCTGGATTTGTTGTAAGCTAAGTCTTTGTCAAATGTCACATCCTTGCTGATGTTGATCTTCTTGAATCCTGGGAAGTATATTTTGTAAGCCTTTGAGCTTTTAGAGTATCCCACAAATATGCCCTTCCTTCTTGAAGGATATAACTTTGTCCTCTTTTATTTTAGAATGTGTATGTACACTGGATAGTCGAATATTCTGAGATGGATGACTTCTGGTTTGTTTCCGGAAAATACTTCTTCAGGTGTCTTATTCTTGAGTACTCTGTGTGGAGTACGGTTCTGTACATACACCGCTGTTCTGGTAGCTTCTTCCCATATATGCATGGAAAGATCTTGATCATGAAGCATGGCCCTTGCAGCGTCCATGATGGTTCTATTCTTCCTTTCTACAACTCCATTATGTTGTGGATTATATGGAGTGTTTAACTCCCTCTTAATCCCTAAATCTTTGCATAAGTCTTTGAATTCATTCGATGTGAATTCTCCACCATTGTCTGATCGAAAAATCTTGATCTTCTTTTCTGTGTGGTTCTCGATCAAGGCTTTGAATTCCTTGAACTTGTTGAATACTTCAACTTTGTTCTTCATAAAGTATATCCATGCCTTCCTAGAAAAATCATTGATGAATGAAACATAGTATACATACCCGCTTAATGAACTAGATGACATCGGACCGCATACATCGTAGTGGATGATTTCCAAGATTCCTTTTTCCTTGCTCTCGCTACTTGGAAATTTCTTCTTTTTGTTCTTTCCCTTTGCACATCCTTTACAAACACCATCATGTTTTGTTTGCATTTCTGGAAGACCTTCAACAATTTTTCTTGCAAGTCATAGTGCTCTCTAATGCACATGTGCAAGCCTTCTATGTGAAATTTCATTTGGTTCTACTGAGTCATGAACGAAAGCTTTTTCTAGTTGTCCCTTCAATTTGTATATACCTCCTTCTTGTTTCGCAATCACTATTGCATCATCAAAAGTCTTTCCCTTTGGCAACATAAGAACTTGGCCATCTACAAAAGCAACCCTCATTCCTTTTGCATCCAATGTAGATATGGAGAGGAGATTCTTCTTTAGTACTGGTACAAGCAATACATTTTTAATCTTCATAGACTTTCTAGAGTCTAGCTTATAGGAGGATTCACCACTACGTTTTATCAGATACTGGTAGTCATCCCCAAGTTTCACCTCGTGAGGTGATTCATGTTCAGATAGTTTCACAAAGGATTCCTTGAATCCTGTCATATGTTTAGAAGCACCACTGTCTATAAGCCAATCATTGCTTCCATGTGAGATAGTTCTCATGAGAGTGAATATCAACACATATTCTTCATCACTTGAATAATCATCACTTTCTTGTCTGATTCTCTTTGTGGAAGATTCATCATCCTCTGCAGCATGAGCATGATGTCTTCTCTTATTTCCCTTTTTATTCTTTGAGTTCCCTTTGTTAGGGAAGTATTTGGATATGTGACCTTTCTCATTACATGTGTAACATCTAATAGTAGACAAATCTCTTCTAGAGTGTGAGATATTACCTTTGGAGTGATGATGGTCCCTTCTAGTTTTCTTGGTATGGGCTGTGAGAGCTTGATATTCACTTCCCATCTTTTCTTCTCGAGCTTCTATCCAAGCTTCTTCTTGACAGCATTCTTCCCATAGTCTGCTGAATTTGACTAACTTCTTTCTGGCACCGATCCCTTGAATGAAGGAGTCCCATCCCCTAGGTAGACCATTCAGTGTGGTCATCATAATCTATGTATTCTCCACTTCTTCATCTACTGCTTCTAGTTGTTCCTTGATTTGTGATACCCTTGTAAAGTAATATTGTATGGTTTTTGCATTCTAGATCTTTACATTCTTCAGTTGGTTTCTCAGAGTCATCTTCCTGTTTATGTTCTTCCCTTCAAACAATTTGGTTAGGGAATCAAACATAGCTTTAGGTGTCTTTAGGGAGGACACTTATGGTATGATGTGATACTGGAACCTCCTCATTTTCTTCCAGGACCAGGGAAATCCTATACTTCCAGGCTCGAAAGTTATCATCTCCCTCAATATTTTCATAAAGCTTGGTATGATGAGATATCTTAACTGAGAACCTCAAATAGAAATACAAAATATTTAGATATTACCAGTTCAAGATGTCGAATCTGGATTTGGAGCTGAATTTCTGTAGTGTTGGTTCAGGAGTAGATTAGGGTTTGGATTTTCTGGAGTTTTGTTCAACCAAATGCTTTGATATTCATCTCTAAACTTTGATTTTGAGGAGGAGATCAATCCAGGGGGGGGATCACTGAAAAATTCCACTTTTGTGGAAAGCCCTAATTTCCAGCAGCAGTGTCTAGTCCAAAATTGAAAAAGCTTAGAATTGGATTCTGCTTCAACAGAAAGATGCACCCTAGGGAGGAGAGTTAGTCCAACCTTCTTTTGCTGAAAATTTGTGGAAAGAGATCCACAAAATACGAATCCCTAGTTCCCATAGCTGCACAGTGTATTCTTCTCATGTTAGCTCTGATACCATGTTATATTTTTATTATTTAAGGTAGCATTAGATTAGGATCTTTAAGCTAGCATTAGATTAGGATCTGTCACTTATTCTGACAATTCGACAAGTTCTACAAACACTCTTTCAAAAAGGATTGATTTACAAGAAGATAAAATCAGTGTTATAGATTTTTTGAAGAAGTTCAAAAAAAGAAATTTATCAATACATCAGACATTCACATAGAGCATGATGGAAAGACATACAATTCAAGCAATCATGTGATGTTTTTCTAGTTATAGGGGATAGTTTTTCTGTGTTTCATTCACAGAGAATTACACTTTTGAAGCACAAAAAGAAATACAAAGTGAATATTATCATTCTGACCAAGTTTCTATATTTTTCCATGTTTTATATATAAATTCTCAATACAATTTCGATAATGTAGAAAGCATGAATTACAATCAGCATGTGATCAAGGAATATCATTTCTATATCAGCGATGATCGCACACATGATACACATTATGTACAACACTGTTTTGATATTATTTATATTAATTGAAAACACATGGAATTGTAATGAATGAACATTGGATATGGTGAGATGGATGTGCAGGGTAGTTTAAATCTTTACGATCATTCTTCTGGCTATTTTTATTTCATAAAACAATAGTGAAAATGTCACCCATATACAACAGTGAAAATGTCAAATATTATTTGATGCGATGCACAGAGAGAAAGATGAAATTATTGAAGGACTGTGATGACAAAGGTTTTATATATTAAAAGGGGTCAATTCTATTAAAAGGTTATTTTTTTCAAGAAACACATCAAACTAAAAGTGACATTCACTTTAAAGACTATCAACATCATGCCATATGCTGCCAAAATAGTCATTTGGCATGCACATCTCTCATAAAGTTGATAGAATTTAAATCAAATAAAAAAATTAAAGCCAGAATATGGAAGATGTAAAAAGTTGATGCTGAAAGAATAATTGAAGACGACATTCCTTTACGATCTTATTTCTAATTTGAAACTTGTTGAACATGATACATACTTTTACATCAAGGACATCTTGAATTTTTTTATAATTGTGACACTCAAATAGAGTGCTTATTGATAAGTTAGCTATTTTTTTGATGATTTTTTAAGGACATTCTTTAAAAATGCATTGTTCGAAATTATAATGTTATGCACTTGAGTACGTGTTGGGAAATTGTCAAATCATGAGATCTGTGTCTCTTTGAAACTTAAATATGATATATTGTTAGATTATATTGTTGAGTTTATGTACATGTCAAATTGATAATTTTGACTTAAATATGATATCAATTTCTCACATTGTTGAGCTTATGTACATAAAATTGAGGAAACTTATATGATATTGTTCTTACATTGTTGAGCTTATGTACATCAAATTGATGAAACTTATATTATATTGTTCTTAGATTGTTGAGCATATGTATGTAAAATTGATGAAACTTATATGATATATTGTTCTTATATTGTTGAACATATGTAAATCAAATTGATTGATGAATTGTATTGAGTGGTCGTAACTTTTTAACATTATGGTATGTATCAAGTAAATAGCCATAATTCTTACTTTTGTTCAATTAAAATTTCTAAAATAACAAATTAGATTATAATAGTTTTAAAATACTTATTTACATTATTCTTAGTGTTTCTTACATGGATTTTGATTCTTTTTATTGTTATACACAATATTGTTTTATTAACATAATTTAAACAAGTGGTAGATTAATGATAAAACGTCAATATTCAAATTGAAGCACTCTATGAATTGCATTTAATACACTAAGATTATTAACCAAATATAATCATGATATCAATGATAAATCATAATATGAAAATGATCATAAACCAATGATGGCCATAGTGTCCTAGGAAAATTTATATAGGCATACACCTAGAGATTTTATCTTATTAGGAAACAATTTTTCAATGTATTCATAAAGAAAAGACAGGATTTGGGGCACATAATAGGATTTTTGGCACATGATAAGTCAAACTGATTATTCTATTATAAAATTTGTATATATTGCATTTCATTGAATATTCTATAGGTATCATATATTATTCTACCTAAATGATTGAAAACATTCCTAACTAACATATCCAGTCAAATCTACAGTTATATACATAAATTCTAAAACATTCGTTAAATCTATACATCATTACCAAAAATAATATCTTTAGAAAATTCATTTAAACAATCTAAAACATTAATTAAATCTATACGTCATGACAAAAAAAAGAAAAAAAAATATATATATTTAGGAAAATCATTTAAACACAAGTGCAACATATTATATA
>LPNX010928900.1:21828-84283 GCA_001517045.1 Pseudotsuga menziesii | reverse complement strand
ATATATATATATATATATATGAGCAATCCAAAATTGTGTATATATATTAGTTTAATATATATATATATAAGTTTAAAATATATAAGTTAAAATGATAAGTTTAAAGTTTTAACATACAATTTCATTAACAAGTTCACAAGTATAGAAACATATATGACTATGTAATGTCCATTGTATGGATATCACTATCCACATTCTCTTAGTGATTGACCTATAATGCATGCAACATTTAATTAAGCTTTAATAGATAAATTTTATACTGTAAATAAACTTTTATAAAAATAAAATTGGAATTTAAAATAATAAATATGAATAAATATACCTCAGTGAGCCCAACACCCAAATCCTGTCACCGTATCCATTGTTGTGGAAGGTTGTGCAATCTGTTTACCGACCTACAATTTTAATTTCATTACTTAAACTTTTCATACATACGTATAAAATAAATTAAAAGTTAAGATTTCAATCATTAAACTTAAACATTTGAAACATGTAATTTAAAGGGCATAAAATAAATTTAAACAAAATTTCAGTTGTTTTAAATAATTATTAAAACATTTAAAAGGTGCAATTTACCTCAATATCTTGGGAGACACTAGGAATGCCTCCCAAAATTGATCATGAGAGGGGCTCAATACCCATGGTCCTAGCAGAAGGGATTGGAAAATGTGAACACAACCAAAATTTTAATCTTATAAAAAGGTGTAATGACAATAATGAGAACATATAAATTTATAGAAATTTAATCAAATGTACCTATTTCAATGGACCTAGGTTAACACTAGAGGNTATATATATATATATATACACACATGTGAAAATTAGTAATTTATTTAAATAAATTAATATATATGTAACATATTACCAATAAAACATGGTTTGTCTATTAGTCGTTCTCTAAAATGATGAGCAAAAGAGGGAAAATAGTCATGAGACAAATCAAACAGTCGACCAGATACATATGCTTTCCCACTCTTACGAGACAATCTATTATGTTGTATCTATACAAAGAAAAGTGCTAATAAAACTTAGGAAAATCAATGAACAAGATTTAAACCAAATATGAATATGCATGCATACTCAAAATTTTGTATGTGCATAGATTTTAAACATGTACCAGTGTCTTGATATAATACACTAGAATCTCTATATGTTTCAGACCATCTTTGAGAGAAGAAATTTGAAGGTATTTCAATAGACATATCCATCATATTATCCATCCTTGTATCAATAGATGTATGAGTACATCTTTAAATCGAAGAATGAGTGAACACCTCATATCGATCCATATCTATTATATCTCCCTTAAACATCAAAACAAACATCAATGAACTAATGCAGTTTATACAATGGAGATTGACGATAAGATTGCTATGCAATTTAGCCCATAGAAAGTTTCCGAGGTCACAAAAGAACAATTCAATATATTTATTATGTGCCCATATTTCTGATGTGAATCCATTTTGTTCCCATAGGTATCCCTCTTTATTTATCCTGAACAAGTCATTCCTCATCCCAAACAAGTATCACCCTTATTAATCTCATTTCCATAGTGGTCATGTTTGACATAGTCATGGTTAATAAAACCAATTTCGACCATGAGAGATTAGGGAAATTGAAAATATTTTGGGATTCATTAAATACTAAATCATTATTATATGCAACCCTATGAAGCCCAAAAATCCCCCTTTAAGTAGGATTGAAGGATCGAAATGCATCCTTCACATGGAACATACATATTTGGATTCAGTTTTAAGGTTATACTGTTAACGTTTCTAGTAAGTGTCCATATCTTGTTAACTTTTCTAGTAACTCTCCATATTTTATTGATATTATGAAGTACAACAAGTTTCTTTAAATTCTCCGTTTAAAAGAAATAAACATAGATTTGGAAATTGTAAACCAATTGATCATGCACATAATATAAGAATTTACCTTATAATATTTGATTATTAAAGCAATATCTTCCTTCCCATGTTTTCCCAACCAAATATATTCTAATGTGATCCATGATATTTTCATTTTACTGAATTGTTTTTATAGGTTTAAGTCTCTCTTTTTAAAGGGAGTATAGGTTAGGGACCATATAACTTTAAAATAAGAAAATTGTTTATGTGAAAATTGTTTTTGGAAATCATCATAGTGATCAAGTCCTATTCTTACTCTCCATCTTAACTACCAATCATGTGAAGACCTTGTTAGGAACTAATCTAAGTTATTTTCTTCCATAGTCTCAAAAAGCTATTTCTTAGTTTTAGTTTTATTTTAACATTTGTTTGTTTGGAAGTGTGATAAATATATATTTTATATTCTATGTGCATTAATAAGAATAAGGTTTACTTTTTATCCTAGGGTTACATTTTATCCTTTGTCAAATCGTTTGGTAATTGACATATTCATTTTTATGCTCACATGGTTTGACATCTACCATAATAACCACCCATTTACAATTGATAATTTGTATAATATGATCCTAGGAAAAAAATGGATTATTACATACACCAAACAAAACATACATCAAACAAAACCACTCTATATAAAACAATAATGAAATTTCTCATAAATATAAATATAGATCTCGTTCCCAAATCAACAACTTATGATCTTATCTCAAGATTTAATTCTCTTATATTATTTTTTATGTATACCAATGCAACTAGAAACTCCCACAACCATATTTCACAAGGCTAAGAGAGCAATTGCAGTCAAAGAGAAAGACACAGGAGGGTCGGCCAATATGAAAAATATATTAACTCCACACAACTTTTCTCAAATTTAAATGTTTCCTACATTAAAGCTTATAGGTTGATATTGGTATTTGTTTTTATCCATGGTTGAAATATTGTTATAAAGTTAAAATTTATAAAACTTTCATCCAATTCAGTTGTTTCCTACATTTAAAATTATACTTTGAGATTTCTCTTTGTTTTTATCTATGTTTTAGTAATATTATCAACAAAATAGTAAATTACTATAAACATAATTGTAACCCATTTTATCCAAGTTGACTATGTATTTTTATGAAATTGCATGTAGTCACACTAAGAGAAACTACAAATTTATCGTTGCTTTAAATAATAGATGCATTTTCCAACTTATGAAACCTACTTGCAATGCAAGGGTACAAAGAGGTATAAATTGATATTTCCAATTTCTGCAACCAAGTTGCAAGGAAAGGGTACATAGATATATAAGATGAGAAATCCTTATACATGGAACTTCCAACATGAAAAAGTGAAGAGCTGACAAAAGGAATAGATTACATGTTGAGTGTAAAAACTAAATGTGAACATTAAAACTATAAAATAAAACTTTATTAATAATACTAGTAAACCAACCTTAGGTTTTTCAATCAATTTAGCAGCACAGTCATAAAATCATGCAAGTGACCATGGGTAAAGAAAATCCCAGAAATGCTATGCAAATAAGAGAAACACATTGAGGGTTCACACAAATGCAGTTAGGGTGAAGGATGTGCAGTGTGAAGGACGTGTAGACAAATCAATGATGGATTAAGAAATATTGGAGGGGAAGAATGTATGGAAGAGGAAATAAAATAAATCTTTAAAATGGAATAGTAACACATCATTGATCCAAAGGATTTTCAACCATGAACTAAATGTGATATCAAGCATTAAAACAAAGCTAAGATTCTGTCTCACAGTATCCTTTAGATCTGGAATGGGAAATGGAAATTGAACAGATATCTCAGGAAACATACATTTAAAACTTAAATTTTGTTAGAACTGAGAATGACTAGTAATACAATGGATAAACATATTCTATATCCAATAGTACAACTAACAATAAAATACATAAGAGGATCCAATAAGACAACTGGTTATCTTTACTGTAAGAATGGCATTAATATTTTAAATACATCTTCTTCTCCTATCAAATAGTCCAATCTTATTAAAATATATTTACAAGTTCAATGAATTAGTGTAACAAAAATAATTAAAAACATGAGTAAAAAAATAAAAATAAAATGAACTTATACAATGCCAACGAAACAGATTTACGTTTCCATCCAATTCTAATTGTGACAATAAAATAATTTTTAAAAATGTTAAAATAAATCATGGCAGGTTTAAACTATATCCTCAGAGCTAAATGAATGAGTATGCATATGTATTGTGTTAGAACTATGTTTGAATTTTGTAAATATGGGATCGTAGGGTTTGGAAATGGTTATCTTTGAAGATTTGATGAAAGCACCCTTGAAATTAATAGGTTAGCATGATATTCATAGTAGGCTATTGGATGATGAAAATGAATTTGATCTATGACAATAGATCACTCTGTCTTTGGATTGTGCAGTGGCAAAGAGGAGGTAAACAACGATAAGATCGACGGTCCATATGCAAGGTGATGAAGATCAATGATGGAAAGACATTCCACCAATTAGAGATGAGAGGTAATATTTGGTCTTTAGATTTGCGAATTAGGTTAAAGGGGAGAAGTGTTGGATGGTCGAGATAAATGCAAAGCCAAATTGATGGCCCTAAATGATTCCACTCAATAAAAATTCACAGAGGGAGAAAATTTTCCAAATCATGAAATGTGTTAAAAGGATAAAGGATCAGATGGTTGAGATAAAGGTGAAGATATATCCGTGGTCGTAGTCAATTTTGTGATCTGAAATAGCACGGATAAAGTCGATATTTTGAATCGCGAAAAGTAGTAGGGGATACATAGATCAACAGTCACTACATGAGGTCGGGGTTGATTGACGAATGTGGTAAATTACGCAATATGAAGGTGCCCAATTGATTGAATGAGGGAAGGTTGACAAAATGTTAAGGTCTACCAAGTTGAATGGTCCCGATGAGGGTAGTTTACTGATCAACGGTTGATGTTGACTCTCATGAATCAAGCTGTGCAGGTGGTTAGTGTTGGAATCTGGCGTAAGGATGCTATGTACCAAATGATCAGATTGCAAAGCAAAGGATCCACATGGAGTTGAAAAGGTTTGTTCCTTTTGAGCTATGGAGCTGACGATAACCCAACTGAATGTATGAAGCACCAGGCTAGAAGGGATTGAAATACCGGGTGAATGGACAAGGTAGGAATTCATGAACCCCTTTATCATTTTTGAAAATGGAAATGAGGGGAGGCCATGTACACGTGTACAATGGATACAAGAGGGGTTTAGATCAATGGTCTAGAACCTTTCAACCTGGTAAAGGCCATGTCCTGGTCAGGCTTGGTACAAAAAGGATATCCTCACGTATGATCTGACCAATAATCATATCCCTCGACGCCATTTGTGACATGAATTAGGTGAAAAATATTACTATAGCATCACCAACCCTCCCGACTCTAGAGCTCTGCCATGAGGCTTACGTAAGAAGCAGTGAGGGATCATGAAACTTAGATTTTTGAAGCGAAGAATATTTCCTTTACATGAAGCAAAGGGATGCGGTTAGCCAAAACCGTTATGAATACCACCATTAGTGTAAGAGGAAGGAAAAATAATGTTAGGACCAAATTCTATGATCCATATGGGTAGCAACGCAACATCATAGGAGGTGGCATGGCTAGATTCTCAGCAAAAAATGTAAATCCCCACCCATGTGTCCAATCGTGTAACCATTATTATGACCAAGTAAGGAGTGTGCGATGATGTTGACCAGTCATCTCCATTTCCATATTCATCACCCTATATAAACGCCACCCTCCAGAATTGCTAAAGAGAAGGAGATGAGTGAACGATGAGGAGAAAATTCAGAGCATTAATTTGCATACAGTATTGAGTTTTCTGGCAAATTTCCATCGCTATTTATTTTGAGAAGCTCATCTATTAGGGAGTGTTGATGGTTGGAAAACATTCCTTTACATTCCTGTATCATCCTGGGTGTATACACCAAAAAAAAACAGCCATCGAGGGATAGATGTGAAGAAATTTGAGAGATATACCTGTTTTCAAATATCCATACCTCCTGCTGCACGGTGCATGGGTTTGCATGTCCTATGGGGATTCCTCCAAAATCCTTGGATGCAATCATTACCTCCAAATCCTTGGTACATGGTGACCATGTTTAGCAACGTCCAGTAGGAGTGAATGCTCATACTAGAAGGGTGGGTTTCCAAAGTCTTCATCACTTCCTTTGTGAATTCCACTTGCCAACTTTACCTGACGTAGTGAGGAGGTCGAAGGCACACCCCACCGTATTTCCTATAGGAGATACCACCTCGGGGAGGTGAGGAGTACAAGAATGACAAGCCACTACAGAGGCTTGTTTTTTCCAGAATCAATGTGGCCCTTCTTTAAGTCCCCTCATACAATAGTGTTACTCGGAGAGGAGGGAATGATGAAGAAGCATGAGCATGGAAAGGATATAAATCCTTTTCCAGCTCTAAAACAATGCAGAAAGGTTCCTTTGAACATCGAACAAACAAAAAGGTAAGGAAACGTTGTTGACTCGACAGACAGATAAGTGGCCAAGCCCAGTCAGAAATGAGCCACTAGAAGCATCCCGAGACATCATTTTCATGAAACACAAGCCCAAAACCAAAAACGTCGTGCTTCCATCTAGAACGAGCACGCGCATTAGCTCCATAATGTTTTTTTCAAATATATGTAGACTGTGGTGGAAGTACCATGCTTTAGGTGTTAGTTTTGATTATGATTGTAAACAGTTTCAGATCCTAGTTCGGGTCTAAGACATTATAAATTAAATCCCCACATAGGGGAGAAGGGTTGGGTTTTCAAGAGCAAAGAGGCTCTACATTGTAATGGGTTTCATTTTTTTCATAAATGAATAAAATTGCAGAGGAGGAATGTTAAACCTCTCATGGCAGAGATTCTTGTGCCATCTTTTCTTCAATAAGTGATTTCTTTACGTGATTGTTTATCTTGTTTTCACTCCATTTTGTATTTTCTTTCATGTTTGAGCATTAGTGTAAATGGGAAAGAATTCATCTCGCATACTATAGGTCCATTGTTCAATCATTTAAAACATTTTCTTCTAAAGGCTTGGAGAATTCTCCCTCGTTAGGTGCTCTGTTTGATGGGCTGTCTCCTTTTGTCCGCTAATCAACTTGCTAATACCTATAGATTGGATAAATGGTGTCTATATTTCCATTTTCCACACATATTCAGACTTCCTACCTCCTACAACCTACTTTCAGACCTGATTGTTGAATCCATCACCCAATAGTCTCCTCCATGATTTTCTCACCAACCTTTATAAAAACAAAATTTTTCTATTAAGAAATATGACCTTCTGACTGTCTTTGATTGAATATTTTGAGCATGAAAACCTTGTAAATAGTGAGAGATCCCTCTCTGATTGTATTGGTTCATAAATACAGTCTAAAGTGGTTCTTGTTGCTACCCTAGGATCTACCTCTCAAAACCTAGGTACATTCTGAGTGCTAACATATTTTTTATTGGATCTATAAAATGGGAAAAATGTGTCACTTGACACAGTAAGAAAATACCCTTTTAGTACAATTTCTATCCATTTATATCATTCGTTCTTGTTAAACTTTCATTCGTAAATGGATGTATAGCTATGTAATATCAAATTTTTATTTCAAATGTGGAACAACTACCATAAAATATATATTTTTAGACATTCTATTTCTATATTAAATATTCTGGATATCAATAATGTCACTCTAACAAATTGACAAACTTTTCATATCAAATAGCATAGTCACTGATTAACTATCCACTTACCTCCACCACCGTGAAAACAATGATCCACCACTATGTAGACAAAGGGGTGATAAGGCTCCACCACCTTGTAGGTAATGATCCTCCACCACACAAGAAAAGGGATAGGAATATCCACCACCGTGCACGAGCAGACAAGCAGAAAAGGCACACCAGCACTAGCAGAGCACAAGCACCAGCATAGGGCAGTGGACAGGGAAAATGATGAATAGGGAAAATGAGTAGACAAGGCTCCACCACCATGCAGATGAAGGTTCAAGAATATCCACCACCACCCATGAGCATATAAGCAGAGAGGGTGCACCAGCACCAACACAAGGTGCACCGGTACCAAGAGAGCACTAGAGAGGGTGCACAAGCAGAGAGAGCATGAAAAAGGATGAAAAATACAAATAAAGAAATAATAAACAATTGTGTTTAGGTGATACATATATAACTAAGCATTTGTTGAGATGAAAACATTTTTCAAGCGAACAACTTCTAGGCAGAATAAAACTTTCGGCCGAACAAGTGTTCGACAGAAAAAACATTTGTCGGACGTTATTTTCCTGGACATTCATTCAAAGCACACATTACGAGGAACTCCATTAAATTTAACTTTAAGTCAAACAAGTATTTTGTTCAAAATTTAATTACATGTTTTTGGCCAAAAACATAAATTAGCTCGACCGAAAGGTTTTGGAATACGAATTCCAGAAGTCAATTGTCATCAAATAAACACCCAGATTCATAATTTCACCTGAAATACATCATAAATCTATAGGAATATTTCCTTACGTAGTTTGGTAGTTTTTGTATTGCTACATTATCTATTCTACAATGTTTTATTTTGTAGTATAATCACAAATATTGGCAATGTTGAATGTGTGTTGAATATAGGAGATCTATCCAATTCTTATCAAATAATAGGCATTGTTTCCAAATTTGATAGGGGCAATATTTTTTTTAATTTAAATTTAGCATATTGGCCACGGGGAAACCAAGATTTCCGTAAACACACCCTCACCATATTACTGATTTGATATTCTATTTTCCTCTTTCATCCATAACATCTTTATCATTATAGAATTCTTTATGTTGTTCATTGTTTTTTCAAATCTTCTCGAGGAAATATATTGTTCCATCTAGTAATTGTTCGAGATGAGCATAGACAAGAGCATATGCTAGCATAGGTGTAAATTATGTCACTCCTTTGGGGGAATATTATATACCATCTTGAAAGGAAAACCGTTATTCTTAAAGAATGACACATTAGTGAAAGAGAAAACTCAACTTGAGGTAATATGAAGATACTTTAGTCACTAAGTTCTCTGTAGATTTAGTTCGACTATGTGAATAAAGCAATTAAAAACAATATTTGGCATTATATGCCAATACCATATCAAAGAGGTGTGTAAAATGTTACATGCTAGTTTACCACTAATCCACAATTTTGATGCGACAAAATTTAAAGACTTTACCCTACAGTTCCAACAGAGTTTCACTTCTCAATAATCCATCCGGTATTGGTAAAGATGGAAAAAAAAGAAACTAAAATGTGATTTATGAATATTCCCTTGACAAGACTGGTACAAATTCATAATTTTCAACTAGATAATTTTGAAATTCTTTTGAAGAATTCCACCACTTCATTTCAATCAATGAACTAAGAGAATGATTAAGTAATTATTTGGAATTTCTATTCAAATTTCTTTTAGTGGTTTTGCATAGAATTTATCAGCCATAATATTGGAAGTTGAATTACATCAAAACATATATTGCAATTTCATTATTGTCGTATCATTAGTATTCATAAAAAATAAAAGACATAAAGTAAGTGAATTCCAAGAAACCTTCCTACCACACATACATAAATAAGTTTTATACAGGTCTAAACCTAATAGTCTTGATATTTACAATGTTGTAGTGAACACATATCTAAAAGTAAGATGAGAATTTAGGCTTGTGTCAAGCTTGTAGGAGTTCTAGTATAGGAATTTAGAATGCATGTATCAAATAGTTTATCTCCATAATTCATTTTACCAATGGTATTTTTAATATGGAATTGAAGAAATATCCAAAAACTATGATTATTTATCATATTTCCCTGATTTTTGTGACCAACATGCTTTTCTCTTTGAGATGTGTGCATATACACTTTTAAAGGGGGTTTAAACCTGAATAGTACCTTCCAAACCCAGCATTCCCTCTTGAAATGGTCAAATGAAATCAGAGAATGTGTTGTATTTGATTTAGTTTATTTTGATCACTTGCAATGCACCTAAAGCACAAATATTTTTGGAATCTTCTAGAATATTTTGATGATGGGTCATGGGATAATATGGAAAGGGTGAAGAGATGGGTACTTAAAGGTAATAAATTTCCAGTCACCTTTGTCCTTCACAAGGTAGTGGTAAGGGACATTTTTTACAATGTGAGCTTGCCAAAGATAGCGACGGTAGGTAATCCAATTTTCCACCTAGTTGACAACTTGGTGGACCTCTTACAATGCTGAAGCAAAACTCTCCAAAACATTCCAAAACCTTATTAATGTACTCACTCATACTAATCATATCCCAAAAAAGCTATGTCCTTCCCATTGATATGTTTTATGACCATACACGAATCCCCTTAAAAAGTGACTTGTTTGAAATTGAGCTTAAGATGGTCTGTGATCCCCAAAGCCAAGGATTCAAATTCTGTCGGGTTATTGGCCTTTCAATCCCAAAAAATTATATATAGAAAATAAGTATTTTTTTGATCTTTGAAAAGGATTCCTTCTCTCTCACCCCTAGATTTCCTGCAGATGTTTCATTTGAGTGAAATTTTACCCATCGTATTTGTGATCATCACCACCCCTCCTCTCAAGCTTGGTTTCCTAATGGATTTCCACTAACACAAATTCTAGGAATTGTATTAAATCATAGTTAGGATTACTATTTCATGCTTGGAAGTTCGATTTCTTCCATGATGGCAATAATGGAATAACATATTATGCATTGATTCATTCATTAACTCGCATAGTTATTTTTTCAAGGTTCCAATTGTACCATGATATAAACTACTATTAATGAATTTGAAAATCATTAATACTTCAATCATTCGAAAATAAAGCATCATTCATGAATGAGCTTGGTGTCTTCTAAAAAAATAATTCAAATCACTTCTCATGTTGAGTTCCAAGTTGAGAGCTATGAAGATTCTACAACATGCTATTGAATATCTAAGGAAAATTGGGGTTTCTTCAGAACCCTTGAATTGAAATTGAAATAACTTTACAACCATTGCCTAAAGTGGTACATATTGTAATTGATATTCTGAGTTTATCCTTTTGCAAACATCTTTTGAATCATTGCAATTGGATCTTCCAATCAAAAGGTATGCACAATTGAAGATGATTTACTATTTTTAACCCTTCTACCTCCAATTTTTTATTTTCTTCTTGATATACAAATCTAGGTAAGAACTCAACTAATTTTATCACATGTGCAATAGTGGATCTTTCAGGATATTTGCACAGTTTTCTACTCGAATTTCCTTGAAAGATGAGGCTTTTCTTTCATGCAGGTTTGGTATCTCCTATATTGCATATGTGATTTTTCTCCCCTTTGCATAGTTTTAAAAAAATGTATTGTTTTCATCAGCTTGTAATGATCAAATCTCTTTGATATTTAATATCCATTTGGCCTACCCCCATTTCAACAGATTTCTCTTCTTTTAAATTATAAATAATTAATTAACTTTTGAAAACTTTTCAAATTATAAATACATAATAAAAAAATTTGAAAATATTATAATTTAGAAAACTTTATTTAATCTTAATTAAATTAATAAATAATAAATTAATAATAAAATAATAACTTTAATCCTCCTAACATTGTTTTAGAACTATAATATTTATTATTATAATTTATAAAACATAAATAAAAATTCTGACATTTATATAAAATTATAACACTTTTTAATTAAAACTTAAGATCTTATAACAATTAAAAATTTTAAAATATTATCAAAAAAATTTCATAAAACTTTGTAGAAAATTTAATTTTTTTATCATAACTTACCTAACCTAATAATTTTTTTTATCATAACTTACCTAACCTAGAGATAGTCAGCCCATTACATTTAAATAAACTTGAAACCCTTATTTATTACTCTGGATTTGCAGCTAATCTAATCTACTTGACTTCTTGTCCTGAGGATGGTTCCTGATTCAGAATTGAAACGTCGACTTACAAAATGACTATTGCGGAATTTTCGGAAAAACCCTACACTAATCCACCTCACCACATAATCTTACAAACTGAAATTCTCTTCTTTTCTTCAAGGTTCTTTCATTTTGTTTTCTCTACCTCATTGGATATAACATGTGGGACCTTGAAAAAAAACTCCTTTATCATATCATCCACTTCGTTAATATATTTTATGAGTAATCGTACTAAGTACTTAGCTTTTGACCACTACATAGTGTCCCTCTTAACATTTTGGATATTTGAAAAGAATTGTAACATAGCTGATCCTCCCCCCCGAGGATCATATTTACACCACTGGTTCTTCACTAAATCTTAGACTTCCTCATCTTGCAGCCAATGAGAGTTCAATTTGAAGGGATCTAAATTTTTTTCTTTTTCTTTTTCTGATTTAAGAAACAGTGGAACATGGTATGAGATGCCCCCGGTCCCAATCCAATTTCATACCTTTTCCACTTTTTCTATCGTTGTTTTGGTTAAAAAAACTTGTTAAGTCTCTTCGATACCCCTTTCCTAAATTTTCTTCTCCATGTAGGGATAAATCAATGGGGTCATTATCACAAAGTCTCAACTCCAATTTATCCAATAGACTCTTTTCCTGCAAAGGTTCCATCCAATTGGATCCCCCCCACACTTCACATTTCTTTAACATGAAATCCATATCCATTCCAATTATGACATGTTCACTTTTGATAGTTTGAATGTCATAGAAACATTCCCAAAAAACATGTTTATGGTATCTTTATGAATGAGCTATGTTATGAATATGCGTAGGTTGAACTAGACAAAAAATTTACTTAGGTTATGTAACATAACAACAAGTACTCACTAAAGGTGAGTGTTGGAATATGAAGTAGTTCCTACTTCTTCTTTGTGTATTTACACTAGTCTGTGTAATGTGTTAGTCTCTTGTCAAGGTTATCACATTAAATCCCTTATCTTAAAGTTAATGGGTGGGATATGTGATACCTATAAGCCTATAAAGTGAGGTGATATATAGGTGAGGTTTGTGCACAAGAGTCAAGTGGTTGTCAATGTGCATAAGTTGTCATTATGTTGACTACGGTTCAAGGCGTTTGACATACTTAATGTGCTTGTTGAGATATTCATTCAAACATGTCTATGCTCAGTGCGAGTGTCATTAGGTGGTTGGATGTGGGTGGATGAAATTGTCCCTCCACATCTTACATATTCTCCATTGTATTATCATAGATTATGTGACATATATTAACTCTTCTTTAAGAATCTCTTTCTCTCATTTTTTCTAACAATATTAGCATGCAAGGAAAAATGTAACAATTCAACACCAAGCAACTCTTAGATTATCAACAACTCATGTCGACATGCTAGAAAATAATGAGAAGCTGTAGAGGAGCTTGATTTAATGGTACACCTTTTTGCACGTAATATACATTAAGACAAGAAAGTTGGTGTTATAGGGTTAGTGTGAATGCATGTTTACTCAAGAAATAAAGTGTGTGATGAAGAATTATTGTTTATATTGTGGATAGTCACACACTTTTAGGGGAAATCTATTGCTAGCTAAACCTCTCAATGATTTCTTCCTCTGATTGTGAGTGCCATTTTGTTTCCACTATTCCCTACATACTCAAAGATGGTTGGCATGTTTGGTGAGAGATAATGGATTTATTCTATTATATATTTTAGAGACTGCCTATTTTTAGCCACCTTTATGATGAAAGTTACTCTAGACTAGTCTATAAGTTGGTCACAGAAGATCATTCATCTAAATGTATTTATATTAATTGCAATTGAGGAGACTTGGATAAACATGACCAGTCTCCACTAATTTTGTACTTCTATAATAGTCAAACTAGTTTCTCCGTGTTGTATAGAATTCACCTTTTAGATGTTATATTTTAAATTTAAAAACAATATGTAAATTTCAAAATAAGATTCCAACCAGGTCCACATGAGTACTAACCCTTTTTTCAAAATTCTAAAATTCTTGTTAATTTCCCAAGTTAATGAGGCTACCATATTATTTTGACAAAAAAAATTAGTTGCATTGATACTTTGGGCCTTTTAATTGGTGTGTCAAATCTATTTTTGCATAAAAATGTTTTCTTCATATGGATCCATATGTCCTCATTCCCTTTTCTTAAATGCTTTCCCTTTTTATTGAACATTTTTTTAATCTTCATTGATTGAAAGAGTTGTGGGTACATGGATCCTTAACAATTGTTCAGTCCTTTTGTATTTAATTGTTCAATTATTTTGTATTTAATTGTTCAGTTATTTTGTATTTCATGTTCTTCATTGATTGAAAGATATGTGCATAATATAAGATGAAAATGTAAAACTTTAGTTTCAACTCAAGAAAGAATAAATTGTTTATGGAGGAAGAAAATAACGCAACTCTAAGAGAAGGAAAACCTACCTTATGTTACAAAAAATTAAGGGCCTATAAATAGAGAAAAATCCTATTGTGTGTGATTGATATCTGTCTGTAAATGAACTTTTGAAGAAGGGGATTATTTTGACTCTAGTGTGGCAGCTACATTTCAACTTTGCCAAAAAAGTGACCGCTCTATTTACATAAATACTATGTAATAATTTCTAAGGTCCAAACATATTAATATTTAGAACAAGAAATGAGAATCAAATCCTATTTCTAATACACTTGAAAGGCTCACTCAACCTCTACAACAAGTAATGTTTTGTTAGATTCTAGATGGTGAGTCTGTACCTTCTACAAGGGAACATTTCCAAACTTGTAGTTCAACTAAATAGAGTCCACGGTCACTTTATTAATACAAACCTACAATATGTATCCTAAAAAAATGTTAAGGAGATGCCAACTTGTCAAAATTATAGTCATCATACTCTGCAATGTTGTGATTCAAAAAGTAGCACTCGACTATAAATGTGTTCAAAGAAAAGAGGAATTTTCCAAGAACTGCATAAGCATATAGAATAGATTTTGAGCTATGAATAAAGAAATTATAAACAATATTTGACATTATAGGCCAATACCATAACACAGATGTGTATAAAATGTTACAGACGATTTTGCTATTGACCCGAAATTTTGATGAAGCAAAATTTAGATATAATCTTCAGATATATTGTAGGAATTATCCCATCCTCCCACAAATTTATCTTTAATTGGTTTAACATCTATTTGTACTTCATGTGGATCCAATGGGGAAATGATCCATGTGTTGTGATTCTCAAAGTTCATTTCCCTTTTCTTGAAGTTGATAACCACTAAGTTTTCATTTTCCCAACCTATTGCTAATAGAACAGGGTATGAGATAACCTCGTCGACTATCTCGGTAACATTGAAGTCTGCGTACGTCTTCAGTCCTTCCACTTTGACATGTAGACATGATTCTATACCNTGCTAATAGAACAGGGTATGAGATAACCTCGTCGACTATCTCGGTAACATTGAAGTCTGCGTACGTCTTCAGTCCTTCCACTTTGACATGTAGACATGATTCTATAACAATTGGCGACACCTTGGCCTCATTTTCCAATTGTAGTTGTGTTGGGGACCATAACAGCTACAGTTTCCCCATCATTTCTGTTGTTTATTTGTTAGTATATTTACGTCTGATCCTAGATCAAAATGACTAAATCCACATCATAGCCACTTATTTGGACATTCATCCTTATTTCTCATCCTATTTTTTCTTATGTAATGAATTTAATGGGTGGTCTTGTCGCCATTCCTCCTGTCGATATAAAAATATTTCTATTTCTACTAAAGCATCTAGATATTTTTCTAATGTTAGAGAAATTTCTCGAAAACTTTTTAGAGTACTAACCATTCTTCATGATCCCGAAAATTTTATCGAACTGAAGACTGGTGGAATTTCATATACAGGTAACTGACCTGTGTTCCTCTTCAGCATGTCTCTTGTGTTGAAAAAGGTGTCCTTCTCTGTGTTGAAATCAAATTGCACCTTCTTTCGATCCACTTGTCAGATATTTATTAGTGTTCAATCAGCTCCTATCGTAGCTACTCCTCGGGTTACTACTACGACATTCACTATTTGAGCTCTCGATTATGCTGAGATATTCCCTACACTTTGTCCTGTACCTTGGTGCTATGTTGTGTTTTGTTTCTATTTTGGTTGAAATTCATTCTTTGCTTTCCATTTTGTGATCAATTGTGGGAATTCCTCAATTGTATGGTCTTAAGTTCTACAATATGTACAATGAGACTATAGATTTGGAAAGGCTCTTAGATAATGTCCCAATACTCCACAATTATAGCACATTACTAGTCTATAGCCTCATCCCATAGCTCATCCACAACCAAAGCCTCCATTACGACCTTCGTAGCTCCTTGGAATCCTCCCTGCTACTGGTATGGTTGTTGCTTGAATTGTTGTTGTTGATTATGCTACGACTAATTATGCTGCGGTTGTGGCTACTTATACTGTAGTTGAGGTTGGTTATAATAAAATTGAGTATACTGTGGTTTCGTATAGTGTAGTTACGGCTGATTATACTATGGTTGTGGTTTTGTTCTTTCTATTATTTGTTGATCCTCTCCCTTCATAAAATATGTATCCATGGTTCTTTCTTAGAACAAATCATATGATTGGCAGCCATTTTCTTCATGGTAATTTGATCGAAAAAAATTACATAAAAGTTTCGCTAGTTTCAACACAACCTTCTGAAGGTATATGCGCTCATCATAATCATTTCCTCTAGTCTAAAAAATACTTCACCATGGAAATCCTCTTTGACTTAATGGATTCGGGGCTCCATCCTGGAATTATTCGTGAAAGTCCTAGAATTGATCCTTATGTGTACCTATGATCGGCATTGACTGCACCATATTGCTCCATCTTGCAACTAAATATTGAGGTTCTCCTATTGCGACTGTATCTGGATCATGCCAATCCCTATTTCGCCAACTGATGAAGCTTCTATTTTCATCTTGATTTCTAGAGCTTCTTCCTGAGACACGATATTCTGTTGTATCAGTGTAATATAGATGTTTGGTACCAAAGATGCAATAAACCATTCCTTATGTTGCACATCATTCATTCCAATGCTAACTTATCCATAATAATTTTGAATCGCTGATCAAAATCCCATACTGATTCGTTGCAGTACTGATTTATTTCTTTCAACTCAATAATATATTATGACTCGGATTTGGGCTTCTTAAACTCTTCAATCATTCCAGTCCTGATTTTCGCCTAGATGCTTCTAGGGATGTGCCATTGGTACTTGTACAAATTTCATGTACCAATATCACACTCATCCTTAAAAAGGTCATCTCCAATTGTCCTTTCTTTATATCTTTCTCCTATACTTACTTTACTGTCCACAATACTTCGCATAAGAACCAATATTGTTTGGGATTGTCAGTTCCATTACCATGGAACAGGCGAAGTTTCACATCATTACCAACCATTCTAGGTCTTATCCCAATGTTATTGTATCCACTACTATTACTACTATGCTAAAACGCGAGACAACCCTATGAAGAACTCGTGTTTCTTCCTCCTAAGTTTGGCGCAGTGTGTGGAGTCGTGGGTACATTGTAACTTTGGGTTGGTCCTTCTTCTAGTTTGGGTGTATCTTGGATGTCTCCTTTGTCGATGTAGGGTGCATTAAATAATCTCTTGAAGGCATGAAAACAAACTTTATGAATGGATTCAAATTGTTGGCTAGCCAACTTGGGAGCAATTCAACACGTGGGATTAGTAGTAGTACACACCATGATGAGGGAAAGACCAATGAAGAAACCATTTTTTTCGAAGATTGGACCTCATAACAAACCTCATGAGTTAAAAAATAAGAATGTACTTGCAATACCTAGGTTTTTAGAGTCCAAAGAAGGCCCTTACACCACCTATGATGTTAGATAAGAATCAAATGATTGGAAGCAATTAAGTGATGAATGTAGGAAAGTCCTACCTTTTGATGAGCTCATTAGAGATTTTCTTCAATTCAAGAAAGGAGGAAATGGGAATAGGAAATCCCATATTAAACATGAATTAAAATATACCATGAGAAAAGTAACTATTCCTTCCTTTAATGGTTCCTTAAAAATGTGTGCTAATGCTTGGTTGCAGAAATTAAGTGTATATTTCCAATTAAATCCTAGCGTTGAAGATGACAGATTGAAAATGACCATTTTGCATCTTGAATGGGAAGCTAGTGATTAGTGGTTCCATGGTATTAGAACCTTGGGACATGATCATATTTTATCATATGAAGGTTTCTCCAGTGATGGGGATATTTGAGAGGAAAGACACTGAACTTCCTTTCAAATAACTAGTGTAGTTAAAGTAAGGAGGAACTCTTGAATCATAAATCTTAGAATTTGAAAATATTTCAGTAACGGTTTCTGATGTATCTATGGATAGGTTGGTTTTATTTTTTACTTAAGTATTGATAGAACCTTTGAGAGGGCTAGTGAAATCCCACAAGTCAGTCGCATTGAAGGATGCCATGAATTTGACAAGGGATTTGCATAATTTGTTTCCAAGAACCAAATACCCTCCTAAGACAAATTTCCCTTCTAAGTTAAAGGTAAGAAACCAAGGAAAAAGGACTCATCTACAAAATAAAATAAAGGAGGACCAATCAAAGAAGAGATTATAATAAAGAAGCTATGTTTTACATGCCAAAAACCTTGGGTCCTAGGAAATAGATGTGCCAAGGGGAAGGCACATTACAATGAAGTTTTTTATGAATATGATGAAGAGGAGGAGGAGGAGGAAAAGGCATGAATTGGATCCCAAGAATAAGGGTATAAAACAGCATAATAATAACAACCTACTCATGATATAGGAAAAATTGCAACACATTCGGGTATACCTAGAATCCACACCTTAAGGATCATGGGTAGTATACAAGGCCAAAAGGTCACGGTTTTAGTGGATAGTGGATCCAATAACAAATTCATAGATGAAGCCTTTGTGTAGAGGATAAAATTACAAGATAAAACTTTTTATTGTTTCACAGTCATCATTCCATGTAACAATTCTATGGACTACACTAAATGGATTCCAAAGCTTCAAGTTACTCTAGGAAATCATACTATCACTGAAAACTTTTATGTAGTGAATGTGGCTGATAAAAATGTGGTTTTGGGAGTACAATGGTTGTATTATTTAGGAGAGCATACATTCAATTATCAATTTCCTAAAATAAGGTTAAAATTTTCAGAAGGGAAACCCATAAAGTTAAGGGGAATGCACACTTACCCAAATCAGGTGTTGTCTTCTCACAACATGAGGACTATCTTGATGAATTGAGATATATAATGGGTTTTTGAATGTTTAATTACCTATCCTAAACCCCACTTGAAAATTTCTAATAATCATAAGGAGATAGAGAAATTATTGCGTAAGTCTGAGAAGGTTTTTGGAGACCTTCCCCGAGGAATACCACTAGATAGAGGTGTTGAGCATATAATTGAGTTAGATATAGGAACACAATATATAAAAAGGAATCCTTATAGGAATCCCAAAAGGATTCGATATGATATTGAAGAGTCCATTAAATAACTCTTGGGGTTGGGTCCCATAAGGCCTAGTTCTAGACCACTTTATTCTTCAGTTGTTATGGTAAAAACGAAAGATGGAACCGTGAGAATGTGAATTGATTTCATAGAATTAAACAATAAGAAAATAAACTATATATAACCCATTCCAAGGATTTATTATCTCATGTATGAGCACCATGGGGCCAAGTTCTTCTCAAACATTGACCTTAGATCAGGTTATCATAACATAGCACTATGGTCATTTTGAGTTTGCTTCCATGCCCTTGGGATTGAAAAATTCACTAGACACATTATAGTCATGAATGAACAACATCTTCCACAAGGAAATTAATAATTTTGTATTTGTTTTCTTTGATGACATTCTTATCTACATTAAAACTTGGAAGGAACACTTGCATCGTCTAGAAGAGGTATTAAAAATTGTGCATGATCAATATTTGTTTGCTAGGTTGTAAAAATGTTATTTTGGTTTTAAATATCTCTTTTATGAGTGGATATGGAGAAAAAATATCCATTTTAGAGTGGCCTTGTCCCAAAATTCTCACTGAATTAAGAGGATTCATTTGAATTTGCACCTACAATAGAAAGTTTGTGAAGGGGTTTTCCCAACTCACTTCATTGCTCACTGATTTGACAAAGAAAGATGATTTCCAATGCCATGAAGGGGCTGGAAAATATTTCCAAAGAATGAAGGAAGCAATAAGCAATTGTCCTATTCTAGCATTGCCTGATTTTTCTAAACCATTTGTCTTGGAATGTGATGCATCAGTAGAAGGAATTAATGGAGCAGTCCTAAAACAAGGACAACACCCAATAGATTTTGAGATTAGGAATTTATAGACACATGAGAGGATTCAATCCATATATGGTAAATAAATGTTTTCAATCATGCATTCTTTTATCAAGTTTAGGCAATACATGGTGGAAAACACATTTGCAGTCAAAACTGACCATAACAGTTTAAGGTACTTCCTCACTCAAAAGGATTTAAATAAAATACAGTAAAACTGGGTAAGTAATATTTAGGAATTTTAATTTTATATTGAATATGTGAAGGAGAAAAATAATGTGGTATCTGATGCTTTACCTAGAAGACCTTCTATTTCTCTCATGGATGTAGCAAAAAATTAGAAAGCCACATTAGAAGTAGAGTATGACAAAGATAAATTTTCTTGTGAAATTTTTTATCAGAATAAAAATAATGATAGGTATAAGGTATTGTAAGGAATCATATAATACAAAGGTAGAATCTATTTTTTTCCTAATTCATGTTTGAAGGACGAAATTAAAAAAAAATATATCATGATTCTCCTCTAGCAGGTCACCTCGGATTCTTCAAAACATACCGAATGTTGAGGGAAATATTTGCATGGAAAGGATTGAATTATGATGTGCTGAAGTATGTTAATGAATTACACACATGTCAGAAAAATAAAGTGGACACACTCATCCTACTGGTATCTTAAATCCCTTGCCAATTCCAGCACAAAAATGGGAGAGCATTTCCATGGACTTCATCATTGGTTTGCCCAAAGTATTTGTTAAGGATTGCATATTTGTGGTGGTGTATAGACTCACTAAATTTTATCATTTATTTGTTATTACTACCACTTTCACTACTTCACAAGTGGCTGAACTATTTTTTAAATAAGTTTTTCGATTGCATTGGCTTCCTAAGAGCATTTTTAGTGACAGAGATAACAAATTTTTTAGTGCATTTTGGGAAGAAATATTCAAAATGTTGGGGACAAATTTGACACCTAGCACAAGTTATCATCCCAAAAATGATGGCCAAAAATAAAGGGTGAATCAATGGTTGGAGGGCTACTTGAGTAGCTATGTTAGTGGGAAGCAAAACACATGGATAAAATGGTTGCATTTGGGTGAGTTTTGTTACAATACTAATTTCCATATTTCCATTGGTGTGTCTCCTTTTAAATCACTTTATGGTTATGATGAAACAAATTTTATTGAACACATTTTTGGTGATATTAGAGCTCCAAAGGATAAGGATTGGATTGAATAAACTCAAGAAATTTTGAAGGTTTTGAGAGATAACTTGCAGGTTGCTCAAAATTAGCAGAAACAATAGGTAGATCAAAATAGAATGGAGAGACAATTACAAGTGAATGAATTTATTAATTTGAGGTTTCATCCCTACAAAAAAAACACCATAAAAGGTAAAGTTTTGGAAAATATCAAACCAATATTCTATGGTCCTTACAAAGTGATTCAAAAAGCTGAAGAAGTGGCCTATTGATTGGAGCTTCCCATGGCAAGCAAAATTCATAATGTGTTTCATGTTTCTTGTCTAAAGAAGGTTATAGGTAAGCACATTTTAGTTTCATATATTTTACCACCTTCGGACGATAAAAGAAAACTTGTTCTCATTCAAAAAAAAATCTTGAGAACAAGGGAGAGAAGGCTACGAAGCATAACGATAAAAGAATATTTGGTACAATGGAAGGATTTTCCTAGTGAGGAGGCCACTTGGGAACATGAAAAAACTTCGCAGCATCCAAACTTTGAATTTCTTGAGGACAAGCAATATTGGGTGGGGAGGATTGTCATGTCCCCATTCCAATAAGTCTACTAGTTGACAATGTTCACCCACCTACTAGCTCCCTAGGTTGGGGGAGGAGGAATTAAATACTGAAATAAGGGAGCTATGGGAACCAAAAGGACCTTAGTTTTTCATTTAAACATTAAATTGGGTCATACAAATAATAAACATGGATAAAATCAAGTGGCATTTATTCATAAGGACTTCTTGGGTTTTGATATGTTTAGAATGGTCCAGTTGTCTTCTTCTGCAGGCCACGAGTTTCTATCCTGGATGGATTGTGTTTACTTTTCTAGCTATGGAATGTTTTCCTCCTTGATAGTCATGGTATGTGGGTTTCTTCCCTTTTCTAGTCATGGACTGTATTTCTCCTTGCCGGGTCATGAGGATGTGTAGTAAGTTTGTTCCCTGGGGTTGGGATGTGAACTCTGCCAGGGTGACTATGACCATGTGTCCAACCTACCAACGTGGATGTGGACACCCTATCTACATGATTGTGTGTCCACCTGATCCAAACATGACTGTGTGTCCCTTCTTTTGTTACTATTTGTCTCCTTTAGTGTGACTATTTCTCTGCTCTATTGTGACTATGTTTCTTTACTAGTGTGAATGTGATTGTGTACACCCTACTAGCATGATTCTGTACACCCTACTAGCATGACTGTGTACACCCTACCACATGACTGTGTGTACACCCTTCCATCATGATTGTGTCTCATAATTATATGGCCTACATGGGTATTTCAGGATCTCCTACTTCCTTGGTTATGATCTAGTATGTAGTCCCTTACTATTTTTCATGTATGTAACTATACCATAGCTTCATAAGAATGGAATCCCTTCTCCTCCTAATATCATAGTATTTAACATAAATACCATAGTATTTAAGGGTTTTTCTCTTGCATGCCTCAACTCTCAATTAGTGTTGGGGTTTGGAACCTCTAGAACATTCTTAAAAGTCCACACATGACTAGATTGACATTGGTAGTGAGATATGATCTAAAGTTCACTCAGTACCATGGTGTTCAACTAGATATGTTAACTTGCAAGAGACATAACTTCATCATATGGACTCTAATCAAGGTTATCCTTACACCATTGGAAATTTAGCAATGTGTAGAATATGAAATATTGGTATGATGTATCATTAGGATACTTCAAAGCTACAATATATTATTAATTTTTTATACACTTAAATAATGGGCAAGTATTTGAAATAATAACTTCTTTACAATGTGCTATACCATTTCACTTCTCAACAAATAATTTTACATCCCTACTAACAATATTAAATTGTAAATAATTAAAATATATTTAAGTGTTTTTAGAGTATATCTTGTCCTTATAATACATATTACAATCTAATTATAAAAGGGAGTATATGCACACATTAAAGAAAATTGAAAATCTCTATTAGTTTTATTTTTCAAATTTATCATATGGCCTGCATGAAGATACCAAAGAAATTCTCAATCAACTCAACTAAACTACAAAATGAATATTTCTTTCAAAATTTAATAAAATATAAAATTGTTAAATAAAGAAAACAAAATATTCTGATGTCCCATAAATGATTCTCATTCAATTACTAGTGCTCAGATCAGATTCTTTAATTTCTCTTGTATTACATTATTGTTGTTGGTACTGCTTCCACTTCTATTGTTACTACACATGTTACTCATGATCTCATTTTCAGTCTTTTCATGC
Source organism: Pseudotsuga menziesii (assembly GCA_001517045.1). Taxonomy (NCBI): domain Eukaryota; kingdom Viridiplantae; phylum Streptophyta; class Pinopsida; order Pinales; family Pinaceae; genus Pseudotsuga; species Pseudotsuga menziesii. The sequence goes on along the minus strand of LPNX010928900.1, from coordinate 60,596 downwards.
TATTTTTTTGTTGGTGCTTCTTGAACTTCTACTATTACACATTCTTCTCCTTCTTTCATTCTCCTCGCTTCCATTTTCATTCTCCTCTCTTCTTGTTGGTCAACTAATTATGTTTTCCTATGTTGTTGGAGTGGAGGAGATGTTGTCCATGTTAGTTTTCTTTGGCCATTGGAAAGACATTGTTATCTTGTTGGATTGGGTCTAGGGTAAGTTCATATATCCTATATATCTTTCTCATTATGCCTAATTAAAATCACCAATATTAGAGATCAACTCTTTGCAGTAATTATAAATATCAAAGATGAGGAGTGAGTGCACATTGCACTAAATAATTTCTCACCTCCACGTGAAGTTTTTAAGGAGGTTGTCTATGTTGTTGTATGCCTACCAAGAATAAACAAGGTGTGAAACAAAGGTCCCCAAAGTATATGAATCCCAAGACGTCGCTCTCATTGGGAAAAGGTGAAAATGAGGACCTAAGAAGGGTATAAAGGAATAGTCATGTTCTTCTAACAAATACCTGAAGGATTTGATATGTGACATGTTTCAAGTGACACAAAAGGGGAACTATTCCATTGAATGTTCTCAAAAGAAGGTGGTGAAGCACAAGTAGAAGAAAAATAAGTATACAATGAGTACAAAGGCTTCACTCGAAGTGGATGAGTTGGTATGCAAGATTGAAACCATTGTCTCTATCATTTCATGCCTTTCCACCAACGTCACAACTATGATGATTGGAATGTGGACAGTGGAGAGCCTTAGCACATGACCTTAAAAAAAATAACTTTAGCAAGTTTAAGGAGAAGGAATTAGGCATGCAACTAGAGTTGGGTGATGATGCAACATCTCAAGTCACTGGAACTAGTTCAATATTTTTCCAAATGCATGCAAATGTTCTCAAATTGCATCATGCACTATTTGTAACTAGTTTAACAAATAATATTCTTTCTATTTCAATTATCATAGATATGAAGTGTATGGTTGAGTTTGATGATCAACGGTGCACTTTCAGAGATAAATGTGATCCACTTTTGGCTGAAGGAATGCAAGAAGGATGTCTTTGTAGGTTTTTTACTAATAGAACAAAGAATGACGATCTAGTGCATGATAGTGACAAGTTTTGAGCATTGTGCCACAAGCACTTTGGTCGCTTATAATATGGAGCACTACCTCTCTTAAGTAATATGGTGCAAGGATTTCCAAAATTTAAGAATAAGAATATTGGGATGTGCAAGGGATCTACACTCAACAACCATTCAAACATAGCTTTTCCATCCCAATGAGATGAAATCAAAAGAGATTCTCTTGTCAATCTCTCTACATTGAGTGGACCGATGATTTATTCATCATTAACAGAGAGAGTGTATAATGTTTCCTTGATTGATGATTCATCTTGAAAAACTTGGATTTGTTTTATGAAGACTAAGGATGAAGTGTTATTTAAATTTAAATAGTACAAATCCTTGATTGTTCACATCGAAATTTATCATATTGAAATGGCCAATCTTTAGCTACCTATTGAACGCAACTTCATAGGACATGTGATGGGGAACACGATTGCAATACCTCGGTTTCAACCCCAATTGCATGAAATTATATATGTTGTAAATAGTGTTAATAAATCATGGTGTGGATGTCAAGGAAAAGGACCCACCATGGATTTATTGTTTTATGTTTCGGCAATTAAAATAGATTTTGATGGTTATCGTGCTAGTTGATGGCATAATATAATTTTCTACATCATGTTACTATACAATTATTAAAAATATCCACAACTGACTATGTCAATGCAACATTAAAGCATGCATTAAAGAGATGGGGGAATGATTTCACAAGGAATATGGGGGGAGGATATTCAAACCCTTGAGCCAATGGAGAAATTCCAAATGTCAAAGGGGAAAGCCATAAAGCTGTCAACTACCCATTTCGTATTTTTGTGTCAATCATTTATTTCTTCTAGAAACCGGTTGAGGAAGTTATTTCCTTGGGATGGGAAAGGTATGGAGGTCAAATTCGAATTGGAAAGACCACCAAATTTGGAAAAACGTGTTTTGGCTTATGGGGCAAGTAAAAACCCACAAAATCTATTCCCAACTAATTAGGAATTCATGTCCTTCATTTGCTCACATGAATAAAAGTTGCTAAGCTCCCTCCTACACATTTTCTATAGTTTTTTCCATTTTTATCCATGGGTGGGAATTCATTTTTGTAATGCTCAGTGGCTGGGATCTTCCCTTCATGTTTTTTTGGTTGTTTCCTCATTCCACGACTCGGAAAATCCATTTTTGGTATTTTTCAGTGAATGGGCAGAAGAGAACCACACTTTTGGGGTTTTAAGAGGTTGTTTTCCCTTTCCTCACGCAACTGAAGATTGTTGTGTGTTTCCCTCATGAATGTTTGCATTTTCCTCATTTTTCTCCAAGATGGAAGCCCGATTTTGGTTATGCTCAGTGGATAGGAAGATAGATCCATGAATTGGGGGTTTATAGAGGTCATTTGTGAGCCAAGGGTATAGATATTATAGCACCTTACTTGGATGGCATAGTGGGAAGGGCACTTATTCTTATACATAATGCTATGTTAACAAAATCCACAGAAACTCTAACCAAATGTTCCGCGCCAAGTCGATGGGATGTATTAATTTGGTTTGAATAGTGGTTTGAAAATACAAGTTCGACATCATGTTAAAGAAGTGTACACCGAGAGATGAAAAAATATCTTGAACATATTTCCACAATGGTTTTGAACTTATTTCATGATTTGTATGTGCAAGTTCGTTGGGTTGCTAGATTCCAATGGGAAGGATCTTCCTCTTACATAATTCTATAGTGGAGAATCTATCCATACTTGTACTAGTACAGAACAATCCGTTTCAACAATAATCCTCAATATTGAAAGGGAGAAAGAAGAGTTTGTCTTTGTTGACATTCCTAAAAGGCCAATTCCCTCTCTACTATGCATTTTTAGTGCTCCTGTGCGTCTTGTTTTAGGTATAACTAATCATTATTTGTATTTTATCCTTGCACACAATTAAGATAAAGTTTAATATATAGATAACAAGCTGATTGGTGATCCTTTGCAAAAATTAAGATTATAGTCCAATTTTCTTTGGGGCAGTCGAAGGTTTAAATATTGACTATTTCTAGAAATTGAAGGCAGTTATATAGCAGTCAAAGGACATACGTGGAAATCCCAGCTTTTAAGGCATGAATATTATATGCACAACTAGAAGCTAAAGGAGCGGGAAAATTAAAGGTAGCTAGCAGCATCAAGAGAATCTTCAAGTATTAGAAACCTATCGAAGCAGCATTTCGATATTTCTAGTTATTTATTATCAAACTAATTCCTAAAATGTAGTAATTAGTTATGTAGTTGTCAACATTTTAGTATTACTTTTTATTTTTAGAAAGTGGAGGTTAGTTTGACTCATATATTATTGAGAGGATTGGGAATTCATAGTTTTTTTGATATATAATCATATGCAATAGATAGAAAAAGTGTTCTAATCTCATGAAGAGAGAATTTTTTCACTGTAACTACTGGGTATTGTTTTAATTTCTGAATATCAGCAAAGTTGCAGAGAGAAAATTTTAAAAAAATTTAAGGCAAAGATTCTTGTGCCGTTGTTTTTCAGTAAGTAACTTTCTTATGTGACTATATTTCTAGTTTCCACCCCATTCTGTATTTTTATTTCATGTTTGACTGAGAGTAATGTGAACTAGAATTCATCCTTCGATGCTCTAGTTTATTAGATTCAAAAAATTTAAATATTTTATTCTAAAGTTATCACACAATTCATCCTTGTTAGATTCTTTAATTCACAGAAGTAGGTATTCAAAAGTAGAACACGTGCATATGAAATCAAAGAGGTTCCCCTAGAAATGTATATGTTCACCATTTTTACTTCCAAGAAAATAAAAAAGTAAAAATGATTTAGAGAAGCGGGTCTTCATAGCGCAAGCATGTGATCGTATAGAGGATCCTCCCTACATACTAAATAGGAGAGTGTATTCATCCTATGGAACATGGTCATTAATGGTGTGTGCACTGGTATTCCTCAACATTTTGAATTTTTGTTGAGGAAATGCAGAGGGAATAAAATATGGATGGTACCGAAACAACAAAATGCCGATAAAAACCGCTCAATACTATGTTATGTTATGCAAAAATTATAATGAATATATTATGTTTCTAAGATTTTAACAAGTTTAGTTGATTAAAAATTTGCACTGTCACAAAGGATTGGGAACCATTATTCACTTTATATATTTATACATTACACATTTTGTAATAATTTTGTATCTAATGGGCTAGTTAAATGAAGATCCTAAAATATTTTGTGGTTGTTAAATAGACATTTGTATAACTAGGTTAAAAATGACCTCTAACTAATGGCACAATATAGTAAAATAAGAATGAATTCAATCTTTGGAATTTCTCCCCAATAGGAAGGTCATGAACACAACTAAATTTGAAAACAAATAATAATTGTTTATAGATTGAAAGATAAAAAAACCAGGTGAAAATTAGCAAGTGTTGTAGAGAGAACGATCAACTAACATGGTCCTGTAATCATATAGAAAATGAAAGGGAGAGGGAGCACGCACGAAGTTGGTCCCACTTTTTAGTGCCACTTTAGAAATAGAAAACACATATCTGATCTGTAAATCTATAACGCATATGTGTTATTGTGGCTAGTTTCAGAAAACCCGAGCCCAAAATCGTGGCTAAGCTTAGTTAGCTAATATCGCATGTGTGATATATCGTAGTGAGATTTTTTTAAGAGTTAAAAATCGCAAGTGCGATATATCACACTTGCAATATATCTTAGTTGCGATATATTGCACTTGCGAAATATCACACTTGAAATTTGCAAAACCAAAAAAAAAAACAGAGGCCCACTGCCTCAATTTCTTATTTTGCAGTCAAGGCCACGAGAATGGGAGTGCAAAAAACCGCACCGACGATTTGATTTTGAGCAACTTTGGAGGTGAATTTGGAGGCAAATTTGGAAGGGCCAATTCAGAAGTTGGATCCAATGGAAGGTAAGTGGTCATTTCCTTCAAAATTGCTTTCAATTTTCGTTTGTGTTTGTTAATTTTAGCATTTTTGTTATTTTTAAAATGAATTTAATAAAAATTGTTGAATTAAATCAAACAATTAAATACTAAAACAATTTTGAATTTTCTTTAATATTAACAGAGAACACAAATGTTGAAGAAAATGTGAAAAATGAACCCGCTAATAACCAAGAAACAAACACAAACCCAAATATGAACACAAACCCAAACACAGAGGGGGAACAAGACCGAAATTCAGATATTCTGGCTCATTGGGGTGCATTGAGGTGCCTTAGCTCATTGTTTAGAGGGGGGGACCATTTAAGACAATCATTAGCCAAGGCGTTGGATACCATAACAAACACAATTTACAATGCCCACAGAGCATTGTACAACATTAGATCATATAGAGAATCCATGAGGAAATACTATTTCAATGGTCTGAGCTATAAAGACGTAAAAAAAATAAAGATAACCAAAGACCAATTGTTTTCATTATTCCAAGATCCTAGCACCAGATTGGTTCCACCCACCAATCAACCACACATTTCCAGAGACTGGTGCGTGGAACCAAATGTGAAAGTAAATTGGATGGATCACTGGTACATGGTCTTTGATGAAGACCCTCATGGGATCAGAGACATTCCATTCTATTTCCTAAGGAAGTTGTATGCATAATTTATCTTGGGGAAACATGTGAACTATTTTTATATTTTAGATTTCCAGGGTGTGGGTCATGGGATTCCCTAAGATAAGTAAGGTGCTAGGACTAATCCTAACCATCTTCCATGCCCTCCATACACACCAAACCCCCCTCAAGTATATCCTCCTGCAGGTCCCATGATTGATGATACATAGGAGGCCTTATTGGAATTGGAAGATACATTGCTTCAACATGGGACTGATGTCCAAGGAAATGTAGGAAAAGGGGTTGGCACTTCTGAGGCTGGCCCATCGCACACTCAGGATCCATTTACTAGGTCTCCAAATCGTAATGGAGATACAGATCGCATTGGAGACACAGAGGGTTTAGAGCGTCGTGTTAATCCACACCCTTCCAGAGCATGTGGAGGCATATGCTATGGTCCTGCTTCAGACTTCTGGGACGGTGGATTACTTCGATATGTAAGTAAAAATCATTCTTTACATATTATATTTTTTTATATCACAATTTTCAATTGTTTCATAATTTATTTCTATTTAATTATCTAACAATTTATGTGAACAAATATAGAGTTGGTGTCCCATGAAACCCCATATTGACATAGTATGATGGTTGATGTTGATGACATTGATGTAGCAGTCAATGCTGCATTTGGTTTTGGTGCTTCACCATTTTCTGTAAGAACTTTAATTTTTAATTTGTCATCGTTATTTACACATTTATAGTAGATATTGAAACATTCAATATTTCCTAATCTATATACAATATGTTTTATGTAGGGTGGTAACGATAATTTTGTGGAATCCCGAGAAAGACACTCTCATGTAGAGGAAGTTTCCCAGACCATGTAGTATATGTCTCGTTTTATTTGTATTTGCTGACATTGACATATGTTACTGTATTCAGCATTCTAGTGAGGTAGCAGTTTTTAAAGAGCAACAAATCGATGTTGTTGGTGACCTTCCTTTGACCCCCCACCAGGTACATTTATGTCTCTCTTTCTTTTAATTGTGCTTTTAATGATTCAATATGTACTTTTTTAATTATTTGAAATTGTCTAATTGTATATTTATTCTTTTGTACTTAGGAACGTATTTTTTATTATGTTTTCCAATGAGCAGCCTTATTCGCTACTGCATATGCAATCCTTCCATTCCAGTGTTAGTTGTTTCACCCACTTGTTACACACCTCTTCATGACCCCCAGGTATATTTATATATTGTTTATCTTGCTTATATTGCTTTTTGTACATGCAAGCCTATCTTTTTCCTTGTTTCCCACATTGATATGTTGACATTGACATAGATATTATTTTATGCATCTTGATAGTGAGCAAGTGGTGCTTGAAGAGCACCCAATCTAGGTCATTGCTCACCCACCTCCCCCCCTCCCCAAGGTACATGTATGTCTCGCTTTCTTTGAAAAAGTCATTGTCCCTCCATGTAGTATAGTTTTATTTGTACATGCAATTATATTTTTGGTGCACCCATTGATTTGCTGACATTGACATATATATTATTTTATGCAACTTGATAGTGAGCAAGTAGTGCTTGAAAAGCACCCAATCAGGGTCGCTACTACTGAGGCACCATCACTTATACCATGACCCACCATAACTTACTCATGCACACTAAGTAAAAATGTTATATTGGTTTGGAATTTGATCAAATGTACATAGAATTTTTATATGTTGGAAAACTAATGTACAAATTTTGGCTTGTATGTAGTCTCCACAAATGAGATCTGTCCCTGTTCTTCAGCGTTGGGGATCACCACTGAGCAGCCGAAAAGAAATATAGACTTTTCACAAGACATTGATAGTGGAAGTGAAAGGGGGGATAAATAGAATTAATGTATATGGGGGATACAAACATGTAACAATACTAGATATGGCTCAATTTTCCCATTAAAAGTTTCCATGAAATAGTTAAAATGGATGTTTTTGTGGAAAAAAAGTTTATCCTTTTGGAAAAAATTGAAAATTTCCCCGATGTTCATCGCAATAGCGACAGTATGGGAATGTTGTCTCTATAGTGACAAAAAAATTTCATTATAGTGATGACAGGCCCATACTATCCCTATTGCAACAAAAGTTCACAACTATTGCTATTGTGACGAAAGTCCACTACTGTCACTATTGCAACAAAAGTCCACTACTATTGCGATGAAAGTCCACTACGAAATGTATATTACACTCATGTTCTATTATTTTTTAGTTCTGGTCTAAGGAGGAGAATGAGATGGTATTTTAGTTCTTGTATAAGTTTCTATCAACTCTATGTTCTCAGCCTCTAGGGATAATTTTTTTTCCTCTTCCTATGTAATCCAATCCATTTTTATTGTGAAATGATTTTTTTGGAAATGAAAATTACATGGATGTTGTTACGTGACCATTGTATAATCACATTTTGAAGCTTTGTATTGAAATATATATGTCATTCCCTCAGTTCTTTCAATATTTTGTCTCTAATGGAATTGTTTGAAATAATTTCAAGTTCTATGTTGTCCACATATAGCTACATCAAAAACCCTAATCATAGGTCATGGAGTGACATTTATATGGAAATTTTCCCATGCAAGGAGCTTCTCATTGTTGAATCATTAGAAAATATAGTATAAATGAAGAGAATGTTTGAAGTGAACATTAGATTGTATAGGAAACCTGAATCTACACACCAAGGTGAATTCATTGAAGTTCTTCTATATGTATGCGACCATTTCTTTTTGCAAATATTATATGTACTGTATAGATGTTCTAGTATCCTTCATATATTGTGGTGAGTATGCAATGGAAAATATGTTAATCAATATATATTTCCCATAACATGCATTGTCACCCTTTATAACATATGAAAATATGTTGCATGTTTGAGTTGCGACAATACCTTCAAAACAGTTAAAGAGTTGAATGTGTTGTGTCAAAGGAAATTGTGCTTACCATATTCATATTGACGTATCAAACTAGCTCACAATAGTCCAAAAGTGAAAATATTTTATCTTTTATTTAAATGACATACACAAATTCCCATGCTTAATTTTTTTTATAAATAAATTTGTACATTTGTGTTTTCTAAATTGTAACTAGCCTTTTGTGCTTGTTAAAACTAAGTTAAATTTGAACTTTACTTGGGTGCATTCTCAACTGAGATTGACACCCTTCATTTTCTAAGTTGGAGTGTTTATTGATTGTTTGTACAAGGGTGGACTTCAAAGAAGGTATTCATTGTCTAAGTGAGTACTCTTCACCTTGAAAATGCACATTTTATTTTTATATAGATTGAGTCAAAACTGATATGAGAAGAAACACATTTTAAATTTTTTCCTCTTCATAAAAATTCTTTCTATGATCTCGTTCAATAGCATTAACAATCACATTAACACCCTTGCGTAGTGAAGGTCGAAAGCACATTTTACCATTCTCATACAATATCATGAAGACATAAATCAAGTACAAATAAGAGATATGATATCTTTTAAATCTGATCACCACCTCCACAATGGAAGATGTGAGTGATATTGACATCATCATCACCATCTTCATCATCATCACCATCGAAATCATCATCACCATCGACATGATCATCTTTATCATCATCTTCATCATCATCATCTTCATCATTGTCATCATCATCATCATCATCATCAGCATCATCAGCATCATCTTCATTGTCATCATCATCACCATCATCATCGACATCATCATCACCATCTTCATCATCATCATCGACATCATCATCACTGTCATTGACATCATCATCACCATCATCATCATCACCATAATCACCATCATCCTTATCATCCTCATTTCCATCATCATTAGCATCATCATCATCACCATCATCAGCAACAGCATCATCATCATCACCACCATCATCATCGACATCATCATCGTCATCATCATCATCAACATCATCATCATCATCATCGTCGTCGTCGTCGTCATCATCATATCATTATCATCATCATAATCATTGACCTGTGATCATCATCACCATCATCCTCAACATCATCATCATCCTTATCGTCATCATCATTAACTTCATCATCATCATCACCATCATCATCATCATCATCATCGACATCATCATCACCATCATCATCATCATAATCATCATCATCATCATCTTCATCATCATCTTCATCATCATCGTCGTCATCGCCATCATCATCATCCTCTCCATCATCATCATCATCACCATCACCATCCTCATCGTCATCATCATTAGCATCATCATCATCATCATCATCATCATCATTATCATCATCATTGACATCATCATTGTCATCGTCATCATCATCATCATTTCAACGTCACCATCATCATCATTAACCTATGATCATCATCACCATTATCCTCAACATCATCATCATCATCCTTATTGTCATCATTATCACCCACATCGACATCATCATCAACATCATCATTATCACAATCATCCTCATCATCCTTATCATCATCATCATCATCATCATTAGCATCATCATCATCATCACCATCGTCGTCGTCGTCGTCATCATCATCATCATTGACATTATCATCGTCATCATCATATCATCGCCATCATCATCGTCATCATCATTCACCTGTGATCATCATCACCATCATCCTCAACATCCTCATCGTCATCATCATTAGCATCATCATCATCACCATCATTATCATCATCATCAGCATGGACATCATCATCACCATTATCATCGTTAGCATCACCATTATCATCATCTCCATCATCATCATCATCATCATCATTGACATCATCATCATCATCCTCATTATTATCATCATTGTCATAAGCATGTCCATCATCATCACCAGTATCCTCATCATCATCATCCTCATCGCCATCATCAGTAGCATCATCATCGTTATCACCATCACCATCCTCATCGTCATCATCAGTATCATCATCATCATCTTCACTATCATCCATATCACCATCATCGACATCATGATCATTGTCATCATCATCATCGACATCATCATCATTATCATCATAATGATCGTCGTCATCATCATCATTAACCTGTGAGCATCATCATCATCGACATCCTCATTACCATCATCATCATTAGCATCATCATCATCATCATTTCCATCATCATCATCATCATCATATCATCATCATCATCATCATCATCATTGACATCATCATCGTCATCATCCTCATCATCATCCTCGTCATCATCATCATCATCATGTCCATTTTTTTGGATCTAGTTCTTCAATTTGGATCCATAACACTATTGTATTTCTTATTTCCAAAGAAACTAATTGAACTAAATTTGGATTTCGCTAGAATCATACATGAATGTTTTAACAAGAACACAAGTTTGAGACTAGTTTATGACTAGTGGAAATATCTAATATGAATTAAGAATGTTGTCTAATTATAGTAGTGAAGTTGTTATATGGGATAGGAATTGGAGGATGTAAATCTAGAGTTAGAAATAAGGGGTTTATTAAATTTCTATATTCTAGATGTTTTAAATGTTATACTTTATATGACTTGGACATTTTAATAGTTAGTGGTTACATTAGGGGTTATAGGTCAGATGTGTTATCACAATCATAGATTAGGGGTTATAGATTTTCTATTAGTGGTACATTGGTTATGGGTCATATTAATGGTTATTAATGTGAGTGATTGTAGGGGTAAACAAGTTGTGACAAATAGGGGTTAGAGATTATTTGTGTCGAGAGTCATATGTGTTAAGGGTTTAAAGGTTTATGAGCTATAGGTGGGTAAGTATTAAAGTTATAATAGCTATGTTGGAGTTTATAGTGGCTATGTGTTAATGTTTAAAGGTTTATGAGCTATAAATGATTAAAATTATGATCCTCTAATATACTTAGATGAAGACCTTGACTTAGCCAACATCTGCTAAAGAAGTTATGAATATTTGGGGAAAATTTTGTTTGATTTTGAGCTAATCAAGCTCTCCAGTGATCAAGATCTAATAATTTGAAATGGTCTTATGAAATGGCCAAATTCTATCTAAATGACTTGTGTATTCATGTGATTAGCATTAGTGTGGTTAACTATGTCATATCCGATATCCCTTTATACAACCAAATAATACACTTTGACATCTTAAATTACCATTTTGACTTGGAACTCTTTATCTTTGACATCTTGGTTATTTTTACATGGACCACGAAAGTTCTAACGAATACATTAAATTAAACAATTTCTAGAGCTATTACCCTAATTTATTTGTGTGGGAGTCTATCCTTAACCCAATTGTAGGTTCAAGAACTTGGAAAGGGAAACAACAATGTCAATGGTTGCATTCTAGTTCATATTTTACAAGAATGTATCGATATCACACATCATTATAATCAATTGAGTGGTTTATCACCTCAAATTATTTCACAACCTTGAGTCAACTAGGGAACTATTTAAAGGAGTGTAGAAACTAGTATTGGGATAGTATCAATTATATCCTATCTCTTTTGTTATTGGTACACGATGCACATTGTGGCCCAAATAAACTATTAACAACAATGATACCACATTTTCTTCAATTAATTCATTGTTGGTGGCCATAGCTTATTCAAGCTTTGTGTATGATTCTTGCATTCCAAAGAAGCTAATAGATGATAAAAAAATTATAAGCTTGAACATGCTACAACCACCTTAGTCCTATGTCTTTATCATTGTTTCTAAAATGCAACTATCATGTAACAAGGGTCATATAACTTTTATTAGTGCTAAAAAATTTAAGTTGTTTTTTTGTATTCTTTTTTGTTTTGTACTCAATACAAAAAAAAATTATTGGTAAGGTATCCTCCAACATAATTGAGTTTTGTAGGTTTAATTCACCCTTGCAGGTAGTGTAGATGTTCCCCACTATTTTCTATACTTTTGTCTCTTTATTTCAGCTACTCTTTATTTCTTTGTTTATGTTACATCAATAGTTATAGTAATAGTTGCAATTTGTCTTTAGAAACACTACATGTTGGTATTATAGCTTCAATCAAGTTTCATTTTGTTGTATAGTTTCAAAAACAAAGAAAAAAAATGTCAAGGTGAAAATCCTAATATATGACCAAGGCAGAGTTGAATGAGAGTTTCATAAAGTTTACAGAAGACATGAGGTAGATGATGCAACTGCATGAGGTAGTTTCATAAAGTTTACAGAATACATGAGGTAGATTCATAATCTAATTATATGAAAATAAATGAAGAAAGATTCATAGACATAGTACATGTAGACATTTTTCCAAATGATTAAAGATTCATCATCACCATCATTATCATCATCATCATCATCATCGATGTCATCATCACCATCATCATCATCACCATCATCCTCATCATCATCACCATCATCCTAGTTCATCATCATCATCACCATCATCATCATCTTACTACCGACATGATTTGTTAACTTGAGAACAATTTCAGGCTCAATGACCCACATATTTTCTATAAATGATATGATAAATGCATATTTCATCATGATAATCAACACCATCATCATCATCATCATCTCCATCATCACCATCATCATCATCTTCGTCATCACCATCATCATCACAATATTCATCATCATCAACATAATCATCATCATCATCATCGCCATCATCGCCATCATCATCATCATCTTCATTAACATTATATTCATCATCATCATCAATATCGTCACCATCGTCATGATCATCATCGTCATTATGATGATCATCTTCATCATGATCATCATCGTCATCACCATCTTCATCATCATCATCATCATCATCATCTTCATCATCATCATCATCGTCGTCATTACCATGATCATCATCATCATCATCATCGTCGTCGTCGTCATCATCATCATCATCATCATCATCCTCATCATCGTCATCGTCATCATGACCCTCTTCCTCATCAACATCTTCATAATCATCATCATCACCATCGCCATCGTCATCACTATCATCATCAAATTGACACCAAATTAGCTATCATGACGATGTCCTAGCAATCTATGGCTTATATCAATATTAAAGGCCCTTTAAAATTGCATATCGATTCAGAGAGCCCCTTCTACCTATGCGTCTCTAGTCAAGACATGCGGTGAGGTCCCTATAGATTTAGATGTTGGTGAAGTGTTCACTAGTCGGATTGTCAACAAATTAGTGTTATGTCTAATCCTGATCACAACGTCCAACATCCTATCTTTTTTAAAAGTACATACATACATATATGAATTTCATTAGGGAAATAATATTTTATAAAATTCTGAATCCGAATATCTAAAAAGGCATATAAATCCAAAATCTTCAATAACTTCATTTTTCATAGTTGATCCATGACAAGGAAATCACTCATCCTATGCTTGTCTTAGTAAAAAAGTAACGGATTTTTAAAAAAATAGGGGCTTTCCACATCTTCAAAGTTCACATAAGTAATTTCCATATTTTCTTTTATGATCCACCTTTTTTAATGCACTTAATTTACATCCTTCACTAGCTCATGTAATTCATTTATCTTTTATGTCTATTACTTGTGCATGTTCATGGTTATCTTATTTGTTTTTTTTTATTGTAATGTGTGTAAATAGACGAAAGGAATATAGGTACAATGGTTGAAAAAACATGTCGAATTTGGGGTGGAAGGAATTGTGGATTAGTGAGCCCATTCCTCCATCGTGAGCCCATTCCTCGAAACCTGCAGCCAGAGGATTCAATCGTGAGCCCATTCATCCATTTTTCAATGATCCACGAAAATATTTCCTCTGTAAAATATTAATCGATAATTTAACAGGTACCCAATTGTAATGAGGCATTTACACTATTGTGGCATCACGGGTAGTGGAAAATTAATTGTGTTATGGAAATTGTGGAAAAGGAAGACTGGAGGGTATAATTCTTGTTGAGGACTCGGAGGGTATGCCATACAATATTTTTCGTTGCCATCAGGGTTTCATGACATGGAACCGGCTAAAAGACAAGGAGGAAAAACAACTACCTACAGACAATGGAGGCTTGGAGATATTGTGTTCTCCAAGCTCAAGGGATTTTCGGCATGGCTCACTAAGGTACGCCGGTATATTTTTCATCCCCATTTGTTTTCCCTTATTTGATGTATGTGATTTTTTCCCCTATTTGATTGTATGTGATGTATGTTATTGTTATTTTTGTTTTCCCGTTGGTTTCTAGTTCTCAACTTGGTTCATGGGTTTGGTGGGGTTCATTTGTGAAGGAAAACCAACTACAAAGGCATCCATTGATCGAGGTACTAATTCCTTAGTTCCATTTAGAATGGTTGGCCTATTGTGTTTATTAGGACTGCACATTTTTTTGTTTGAGAAGTTGCAAGTAATGTATGTCTAATTGTTTTCTGGATTTGACGTTTTATGTTATAGTTTCATCTTGCCAATCATTTGAGGTTTATATTGTAATATTATGGTCAAATATTTGTATGTGTGGATAGTTTCTACTGCTATTACTTCAAACTTAGAGGGTTTTGAAAATTATATTTCAACAAAAATAAAAGTGCTAGGGATTTACCTGATACACCATCCTTTGTGGGTTTCATTTCAATTGCTTGCAATTTCTGCTTTATATATTGTCTAGGGATCGATTTTTCTTCTATAAATTATACATTTTTATGGCTATTCAGCTATCTTGTCCAGGCTCCATTTGTCTTCCAGTGATCCACGAAAATTAAAAATAGTTTGGAGATTAGGGTATTACCTGCACCCATTTGTGTTCATCCTGCATGCCTATATTTATCGGTGGCCTCATTTACCTGATCTTGGAGATTCAGATAAACAAAATATAAGCTTGTTTCATCCTTATTGGTTTTGTCCTGTCTGGTTAGAATATGCGCTGACCTATGGGATAGAAGTGCCAACTTTAAATGCTTCCTCGAATTCATGGTATTTGATGGTGATATTTTGGGAAATCCTATTAATGGTAGGTTTCACAAATTCTTCTTTCATTAATGATTTCCCTTTCATGAGAAATTGTACCATTATATAAAATAATATTTATTTTATCATTTTTCTTAAATTTTTACTTCATGTATTTTTCAAGTTAATCATTTTTGTCAATGTGAAAAATAAGCTTTATGAAATACTAGCATTATAACGACTCCATAACCCAATGGACTTGAACGAACTACATCCACAGTTTTCATCCTCTACCAGATTAAAATGTTGTCCCCATAGAAGCCAATGTTGGCTACATTTTATGCACTAGAGAAATTCGATGATGATAGTGGATTTTGTAAAAAGGAACGAGCATGTCATTGGGTTCCTGAGCATAATATAGATCATGGTTATTTTAATCACAAATAATAGATGTTGATGGTGAGGATGATGGTCATATTTTAGGATAGGCAGAGGTGATTCAACTCTGTGTTTAATATGATGGTATTTAAGCATTGGGATTCCATTAAATGCTAAAGAATCTAAAATATCTATGCCTCAAATTAATTGATTCAGATCAATGACTTCTATGAGTTCATTCCTACAAAACTATGTATATTTTAATATGTTATTCCGATCCTGAACCTAAATCCTCTTATCTATATGTTAGTAGTTGATCATTTCAGTATCACAAAATAGGTCTTCAAATACTTATCAATCCTAACCTTGAAACTTCCTATATGTACTAATGCACATGCACCGACTAGATAAGTACTAGCATGATGTGATAGATATTCATGCCCTCATATTTTTAAAGTAGCAACACATGTATAAGACTTTAGGATTGAAGAATCAAGATGAATGGATACAGAATATTCAAGTGTTCTGAGGTGCAAAAAATTTATGACAAATCCCTAGGACCTAAAACTGAATCTACTTAACCACGTGTTAGTAATTGAGCTCTTCAAGGTTGCAAAAGCGATCTTAATATACTGCTAGTCTCTCATAACTAGGATAGTTATTTTATCTATAGCTTACAAGGGGACCAACCACACTAATATCCAATATATATCACTATCATTGTATTAACTAAAAATATTCCCACTAATAAATTACCCCATGTCGTATTCTTATCGTCCTATCATCAAACATTGCATATCTCATCTACTGGATGCACAAATTTTCAAATCTCCTAGCTATAAAAAATCACTTTCAAATCCTTTTGAGCACCTTCTATAAGATTTTTTGAAACCCTATATTCTTCATTGCTACCCACTCCAGGACCTTTCACTATGTTTCCTATCCACAAAAGGCATGGAATTTAAGCATCGTGGCTTCCCCTACTGAAGTAGAAACCTCACCATCTGCAAGGAAACCATCCAACAATCAGGAGCACTTAGGAGATAGTCATTTTGATATATATGACAATGTGCTCTCCATGGGTAACATGCACATGATTTCCAAAGAGGACAAATGTCTATCTAAGTAAGCAAAGGATATCCTGAAATTGTGTAATTCCATATTATGTAAAGTTATCCTTCCCAAGGTGAGGCCTTTTCCATAGTTTGTGCAATGGTGCATTGAGCTATACACTCCTGAAAGAATATCTATCTTCTCAAGGCTAGGCACTAAAATAGGTCCAATTAATAAAGAATTCCTTCAAGACATGATGGAAATTGAAGAGATCATGGATCATATAATTTTCGATGAAGAATATCTATGTGAAAGGATTAGCGAATTATCTTCTGAAACAAAATATGTTTTAATCAGAACATTGCTTCCACATGGAGCTAAGCCACCTGCAACATCTTTGTCACTATAATATAAACTTCTTTGTTGAGCTAGGCCAGGAAACAATTTTCATGGTATGTAAAATTTTGGGATATAAATATGACCTTGTAGATGATGGCGTAATTATTGGTTTCCTTTTGATGATAAACCTTTCTTGTCGAGAGTCACCTATAAAATTTGGCATTGTTTCCTTCTTGATAGAAATGATCCATAAATAGCTTAAAAACTCTACTTCAAATATATGTTTTAGATACCAATATTACATGTTGTATATGGTCCTATAGTGCAATAGGGATTTATTTTATTAGACTAAACTAAAAAAGTATATACCACAGCCTAATCATGAAGGTTTCTTATAGTTTGCAAACATATAATGTCCAAAATATACCTCTTATTGTTTAATGAACCTCCTCCTAGGATGTTTCTCAAGTGTGAGCATTTGTGACAATTAAATACTAAATCCCTAGTTGGTGATTAGTTTTTCTATGAGGACCACACAAAAATATGTGTTTATGGAAATGAATTGCCACCATACCATCTTATCCTCTTATTAAACCCAAGACTATTTTCGCTAGAGTACATCTGGAAAATATTTAATTTTTATGTTATACATTTTGTAAAGTATACGAATTTGTAATGACTCAGGATTCTCTAGTCGAATTTGGACTCTACGGTGTCTATGTTAAGATTAAGGAAGTGTTGAGTCCTGGAAAATCATAGGTAACAATAGTAGGGATTCTCCCCAATAAATGTTCCCAACTAGCTCGTTATTGTTTCGCATGGGGAATCCGTCCAATTTACGATTCGGCTATCGTAAATCAAGTAACGGTTAAAGTGTTTTACCGGTTACGGCCTGTCCATCGTAGGTTTATTTTTTATTTTTTTATCTTTATGTATGATGTGCAGGTTCCTAACCAGATACAGGTGATAGAGATAATGAGGAGGGTCACAACATGATGCGCAGGTTCTTACCTCTCGTCTTACCTCTCTCGATCCTAAATCACAAATAAAGAAAAACTAACTAACAGTAATTAATCTATCCCTAGGGATAAATACTCTAATTAATGGTGAGTAATATATTGTATAACATGCACTAAGAAATTTACAAATAGCTGTTAACATTTCAGAACACATGAATATCAACAAAAAGATGAACAAAGAGATAGCTCATTTTTAATTTAAAACATTCATTACTCAACTATGATTATGGAAATTTCACAGAAATAAACAAGAGCACATTCACAACATGAAGAAATTCATAAGTTAGAATGATCTCACAATTCATGGAACCAAGCTGAAATTGAAACAATTCATATCCAACCATCCCATGGAAAACATTTGAAACTCCATAGTGCTTTCTCCAGCTGAAGAGTATAACTCTTTATTATAAGATGAATTAGTTCTCCTTACAATAATATTTCCCAAATATGGTCTAAAAAAAGGTCCCTCTCTAACTAAAACTTGCCTATATTTATACAAAAAGAAAAAACTCTTGGGTTGCCCCTTGCTGCCTTTTGGGCTTCCAACCTTTCTTTTACAAAAATTTGTCTTGTAGCTTGTGCACAAAAATAAATATAATATGTTACATTATCTATCAATATTCCGAAATGTCCCAGTAGGAGGGCCTATCTTGTTCATTCATGAACTTTCCCCATATATTTACCTCTATTGCTATATTCTCAAAAATAGAAGGTTCAAGAAATTTGATAGTGATCTCATGCTAAGCAACCGGGGTATTTATACCTGCGATCTAGGTAGGAATAAAGTGCAGTTGGTCTTATAGCAAATGAATGCTCATAATTGCATGTGCAACTTCAGTCTTTAGTATCCTTTCATCCAACTCATTGACTCGCTAGATGGCATGTTCATCTTCCCTGTGTTTGTCTTGCAACTGTTTCAAAAAAAATTCATGTTCTGGTAGTGCTTCCAATCTCTTTGTAGCAGAAGTTTGACATCGATTATAGGTCAGGAGCACTCTCATACAAAATTCAGCATAGGAACCTTGTGTTCTCTTCACTGCCTTTTTTAATTCTTCTGCTGCTTTATTGGAAAAATCAATTAGCTCGTACTCTTTCTTTATTATATCCTGATCTTTGACAAGTATATTTGAGGGATGTTCTTTGTTTTCTTTTACCCAAGCCATCCTTCCCTACAGAGTCTCCAAAACATCCTGGGTTCTATCCAAAAAATATGAGGTTGTAATTACAATCTCTTCTAATCTGATGTCTATTTGTTGGACTTTAAGTCTTTCTTCCACTATCTGAAGTCGTATCTGATGAATCTTCCTTCAAATCATAAGAGCATGCTTCTTAAAGGTTCAATATCAACCTTTTGCTCAGTAGTTGATTTCAATGAAGCTGGAAGTGAACTCTTTTCTTCCTCCAAGGCTACTGTTTGAGTCTCATATAGCTTAGCCTTACCTTCTACGGTGATCTTCTACTCCTCTAGCTCTGTCACTTTACTTTCTAATATGCTCTTTTCTTCATTTAGCTCTTCAAATGATAACTGACAATGATTTTTCTCAGCCTCCATGCTTTGATATTGCAGCTGTAGTTTTCCAAACTTTGTTGAAGTAGCCTAAGAATTCCTCTCCATATTTTCTGTAGATACTACCAGAGTTTCTTTATCTTCCTACAAGGTTTGACATTCCGCCTCTGAAACTTTGACCTCATCGATCATGTCCTCATATTTCCTCTTCATATTTTCGCTTTCATCCCTTTCTTTCTTCAAAGTTTCTTTTAGCTGGGCCACCCTTTTTCTGACACTGCTCGAGGTCAGTCATGATCCTATCCACATTATCTTCAGTGGCTAGGGTTATAGCTACCCCATCCCTCTCTAGTAATCGTGGATCCTTATGTGTACCGTGAAATACTATTTTTTCAGTTACCAATATTCCTGGTTTACCCCCAGTGTCCACCTTCTTTTCAGTTCTCTTAACAATTCTCTTCTTCTCTTTATCATAAAATATAATATTAAAATTTGGTACCTCCTCTCCTTCCGTAGGCATGAAAGGAATTAAAAAAATGTCTAAAAAATGACCATGAACCTTCTGCTACTATATTGCTAGAAGGAACAGCAGGCTCTAATGGGTTACTATCAGTCTGATCCTTTTCTTGGTCCGTAGGGTCTTTTCCTTCTAGTATCTTTTCTCTTGAGCTTTCAGGTCCCTCTTTTGTTTGTTGTTTCTCTTTTTGGACACCTTCTAATCTGAAACCTTCACTATCTTCCTGCTTCTTATGGATTTCATCTTCTTCTTGTTTTTTCCTTTCCTCTTTAGCTGCTCGCTTCTTTTCTTCCTCTTCTATCCTTATGCAATTTTTTGCTTCCCGTACCAGCCTGTTAGCCTCATCCTCTCTCTTCTTTTCTTCTTCTTCCTCTTTCCTTTTCTGTTTTTCAGCAAGATTTCATTTACCACCCATAGCTGTTATTTTTTGCTTGAATTTTTTTCTAAGGTCTATCATGTTCTTAGCGTTGTGAAAATTCTCCTTGTCTTTGCCCCAAAAGTCTGTGTACTCAAAATGTACTCCAACTTCCTTGCAATAATCAGCTACTCTTTTTTTGGAATCAGTTCTATGAAAGTTCATTTCACCGAAGTGAAAGTGTTCCAATTCCTGGACAAATTCTAACGCAGTATTCACCCTTGAAAATTTGTAACTCCCAATGAAAAAATGAACTGCAAGATATATTGGATTTTTGTGTTCAAATAGGAAATCCCCCACTATAGCAATATATACCTATCTAACAGCTTCTTTATGGAGTACATAATCGGTAGCATATATCGGGAGCATACAAGGGGATCTTGATCCACCATACATCCTTACATATAAACCATCCTCTGTTAGATAATAACTTCCAAGAAAATCAAAGTGTATAAAGGGATGATGAAATGCTCATAGATCTCCTTATAATAGGCATAGTATTTGTGAGCCCAAAATAACTTGTAAGCAACATATACTGGAGCTCGATCCTTATCACAATGGAATTTTAGTGTAGGGAGAGATTGAGTCCATAGAATGTAGTCTATCAAAATAGAGATCATGTAGAATTCATACTTCTTTTTGGATTCTCCCACCAATGTTGCGCTCATGCAGGCTGACAAGCTATTTGACACTATGCTTTCCTAGTTAAAAATAGTACCCTGTGTAGCAACATGATAAATAACGGGTATCCATCCAAACTTGAACTTTTCCCATTAGCTCTCCTGAGGATTCTATTCAACATTAAAACGATGAATCTATATGGGGCATAGAGAGTTGATGTCTCATATTCCCCCGAAGGCCTGGTCCTGAAGTTTTTCCCCAGGATCATTATTTTCTTCACCGTCTCTACCAAGTCCACACCTAACTCTTTCATCCAACCTTAAGTTAGATAAGTCTGTGGTTATGGTAGATGATATGCCATGGACACATAAGCAGGGATGTATGTAGCTTCACCTTGTTTCTCAATATTTGCTAGAATCATCCTCATCACATCTTCCCTGGGAAGGATCCAACCTATCACTTCAGAGCATGGAAAAAGCTCAGGCCTGGTAGCCATTGTCATCAGGGATTACCTCTCAATATTCATATATATGTACATGTATTGAAAACCAGCATCAGGCACACTTTGGCCTGAAATCATTCTATACACTTCTCCCCAGTTGTATTTTGGTTCAACTCTAGTAGTCGCTTTAGTGTCTTCATAAATGAATTCTACCTTGGTTATCACATCTACTTCAGGTTCTTCTTCATCCGCTTGGGATTTATTCTTTTGTCTCTTTGGCATGTTAATGTACTGGAAATCAACCTGTAACCATCATGCAACATTTTCAGTCTAACTATCTATGGCGACTAATATAATGATAAACAAGAAAACATACAGACATTACCCACCTCTTCGACATGCATGCTGGTAAATTTATGCCAAAACAAAGTGTTTCTGAAGGAGGGAGTTAGAAAAAAACCCCTACAATATTTTAGCCTCCTAAAACCTACTCGAAACCACTGCCATCTCAGAAACATAGTCTAGGAAAACCTGCTTTAACCTAAGGAAAATCTCATCCTACTACCAAATCTCAACAAAAACTCCCAAAACTTAATCAGTTTCATCGAACTTCCTACTGACGCAAAAAGTCATATTCAAAAACCCTAGTCACCTATGCACCCTCCTGAATCCCACGGGAAACTATGGCTATAGGGATACAAATTTCTAACCCTAGGTTGAAAATGGAACAATCAAGAATAGGGTGGCACAGATGGTGAAACACCTATATGCGCCATGCCCTAAAACTTCGCAATATAATCATAGGCACACTCATAATGCTTAGTCGCAGATAGAATAGACACTCCCACCAAAATGAAGCACTCAAGCAACAGGCTGAGCCCTTCATAAAATAAAATCTTCCACAAGAAAACCATAATTAAGAAAAACACTAACCTTCCTGTGGCAACCTAACCCAATCCACTTAATGGTTCAAACATTAACCAATCCAAGAAAATAAATCATGGGAAGGACCTACGTGGAAATGGCGACGTGAGTGACACGAAAGATACAAAACCTTCCATGGGTGCAAAGGAGGA
This sequence comes from Pseudotsuga menziesii, assembly GCA_001517045.1. Taxonomy (NCBI): domain Eukaryota; kingdom Viridiplantae; phylum Streptophyta; class Pinopsida; order Pinales; family Pinaceae; genus Pseudotsuga; species Pseudotsuga menziesii. The sequence continues at coordinate 37,665 of LPNX010928900.1, read as the reverse complement.
CAAAACAAATCCTGACAGCTACGTGCAACCAACTTCTCTTGATGAGTTCTATGGGAAAACAAGAATTCACAGACCAATACAGAGTGACATATATATAACCTTGACTAGAATGGAGATCTATCGGCGAGCAAACATTTAAAACCATCGATCAGACATATAATCTGTGAAACGCCCGCAATATCGGATGCGAATGAGACTACAGAACGAACATCACATAATAAAAAACTCTAAAGTTAGAGACACTATTGAGAACCTTTCGAAACCACTTGCTAATAGTCTTTCGTAAAATCAGCAACAGAATGCTCTACCCACCCGGTTATCGTATGAGAAAACAAAATTAGAACCTGGAAGGACTAATCCTTTCAGAATTGGCAGAGAGACTGTGAAACCCTTGGATCAACTCAGAACTAGGCAAATGCAATGTCGGGTGGGTCCAATACTAAAACATCTAGTTCATTCTAGTCAACCAACTCGACAGTGATATTTTTTATAATATCGGATATTGGAAAATCATTAGATGAAGGAACATCCGGTTCATCGGATACGCATGACATTAAGAAACTATAACTTTGGAAAACCAAATCTGAGACTACAAAGAAACTTATACTGATGTAGCAGTGAAGATTTCCAAAAGGTTTCGATAAACCAATCGACAAACTAGATGAATCTACCTTCGCAACATCGGAAGGCTAGTCAACTATGCTTCCAATATCGGAAGGCTAGTTGACTGATCATCCAATGCAGACTTGCAAAAAAACTAAGTATTTTTGAAAAAAAACCGATCCCAGATCAAAAATTGGCAAAAATAAAACATTCTTAGTCTAGTTTGAAACTCCAACAAAAAAAGGGGGGACCCTAAAAATAAAATTTTATAGGGGAATAGTTGCAGCTGCAACAATTGGCGACTACCTGGTGAACACAAATCTCTAAACAACTTTTCCTTTAATAAACAGACTACTCTGATGGTACCTCTTTACTAGATTTCTTCAAGATATCTAAATTCCTAAATGCAATATTTACTCACTTTAACCATTGATAATATTCCAAGTTTAATAATGGGAACCAAGATTTCAAAGTATAGATAACTCTTCTGAGGCTGAAAAGATGAGTTTTATTTTACCTCTGCCTTTGAGTGGCTTCCAACTTAGACACCATAGTATTGTAACATATGGTAAACATATATATCTGTTTGTTCCTCATTCCCATGCCAATTTTTAGTTTTTATGCTATGCTTCTGGATTTTTGTCCTTTTGAGTCCTCCTGGTTGCTTTCTTTTTGAATTTTAATTCAGGCTCCTCTATCCATAGTGTCCTTTTGTGTGGGAGATATTTTAATTTCAACTCACGGACGGAGAATAAATTTGGTAATCTCATTCATACTGATGTGTTTCAGTACGTGTTTTGATACATATTTATTTTTAGGATATTTTGACTCTCATTAACCTTTTGGCTTTCAATTCATGGCATGGGATTATTTAAATATAATACACTGTTTACCTTGCTTAATTTCCATGGGTCGTTTGTTGTTACCCGCTAGGACAGATTTTAATGTGAGATGAATGGAACCTCAAAATAGTACTCTAGACTTTCCTATCCTGAGTTATTTCACAAGGATTAAGTAGGACTTCAATGTGTTCATAACCATTTAGAAAAGCTGCTAATCTTGAAGAATTTTTTTCAAACATTATATGAATCAATAGTAGGCAGTCTTGTAGTCAAATATTTCAGTTAATCCATAATTCTGATGAACCCCATACAACCAAAATTCGTGATGTTTTATTGAACCATGAGCAAAACAAAACTTTACAATCAATCAAACTCTAAGCAAATAAAAGCAAGCAACTAAAACTACTCTAAAGTAAGCAACAAACCAAACATTTATTTATGTACAAGAAAACAAAATCAAAATGATCAAGAAAAATAAGGCTTGAGAACTAAACCATTTACTGGTAAGTACTCCTCCCACCCCTATAAGTTCTGCAACTTGTAAGTCGAGGGGCCTAGCTTTGCTACAATTTGAAAAGGGCCTACCCATAACTGCTGAAACTTAGTGTGCTTTCCCTTCTCATCGTGTGGGTGATCCCACTTAAGAACCAGATATCCTACTTAGAACTCTTTGTTCCCAGCTTTGTGCTTGTCAAACCAACACTTCACCATTTCTTGTTGATGCTTAAACCTTTCCTGGGATTTGGACCGAGACTCTTCTAACTTCAATAGATTATAGATTCAGATTTGCAAAATTTTACTATCACTACCTCTAGACTCTTGGGATATTATGGAAGATGGCAATAGAATATTAGGAGGGAGGACAACTTCTTTTCCATAAATGAGAGTATATGGTGAAGCACCTAAGGAATTCTTGGGTGTGACTCTATCAGCTGAGAGAGCATTGGGTAAAGCTAAATGCCAACTCGTTTTATTTTCTATCATTGTTTTCTTTCTAATTCTAATCATATTTTTGTTTGTGTATTCCACCAAATCATTTCCTTGTGGGTAATAATGTGTAGAATAATGCAACTTAATTCCTCTTTCATTAGCAAATGGAATTAATCTAATAGAAGGAAAATAAGAAGCATTATTAAAAACCAGGGAAATTGGAACCCCAAACCTGGTCATAATATGGTTCTGCAAGAAATTCATAATTGCATCCTCATTTACTTTCTGTAGTGGTATGGCCTCTACCCATTTGGTGAAGTAATCAGTTGTTTTCATAATATACTTGTGCTGCAATGAGTAATTTGGTTTTATTTCTCTGGTATTGTTGATTCCCCATTGTTCAAATGGTTCTTAGATAATCACTGGTTTCAATGGTCCTATTGCTTTAGCTTGTCTCCCATCGCTTATTTGCACATATCACACTTTCTAACATGGGCATGAGCATATTTAAACAATGTAGGCTAATAATATCCATCCTAGAGAATATTATATGCTGTTGTGTCTCCAGAAAAGTGACCTCTAGCAGGTCCATCATGCAATTCTGCTACGACCTTGTTTGTATCTTCTTGTTCCAAGCATATGAGAAAGAGTCCATCGTAGTTATTTTTGAACAGTACTCCATCAACGATCTGATATAAAGCTGATTTTAGACGTAATGCTCTTCTTTGCTTGGGACTCCAATGCTCTGGAAAATGCCCCTCTTGGAGATAATGGAATAGATCTTGATACCAGGAGTCTAGAGCTGTAAACATAGGACATACATCCACCATGTGTAGTTCAGCTTTATTATCCCAGCTGCTCTCTTAATTATTTTGACCTTCAGTCATTGGTTTACAAATCCCTTGTCCCTTAAGTATGATTACTGGTTTGAATTCAAGATCATATTCTTGCAAAGAAGTCACCCAGTTATCTCTTCTCTCTCCCAATTCTTTTTGTACAAAAAGGGATCATACTAATGGGTGTGGGACTATTACTTTGGTGCAATTATTCAGTATGTATGGCTTGAATTGCTTTACCACCTTAAAAATTGCATAAGCTTGTTTATCAACCATGGGATAATTAATTTCAGTCCCTTGCAGACTAGTGCTCATAAATGATATGGGGCACTCATCTCCCCCATCTTCTTTCTGTGTAAGCAGAGCTACTAATGAATCATCAAAAGAAAAAGTGTACATAATAAAATCCATTTCAAAATTTGGAATTTTGAGTGATGGTGCATGAGCAACAGATTTTTTTATCTTGTTGAATGCATTCTTTTCCAAATCAGTCCATTTGAACTGCACACTTTGTTTAACCATTTGCTGCAAAGGTTTAACAATTTGAGCAAAGTATGGTACAAACCTTCGTACATAATTGATTGTACCCATAAAAGATTGCATACCCTTTTTATTATGGGGTAAAGGGATCTGTTCTATTGGTCTAATCCTCTCCAGGTCTATGGAGATCCCTTTCTTAGAAATGACATGAACAAGTAGCTTTCCTTCTGTGACTGCAAACACACATTTCTTGGGATTTAATGAAATGCCATATTTTCGACAACACTCGAAAATTTGTTTAAGATGAAATGTATGCTCTTCTCTCTTTTTTGAAAATATTGTAACATCATCTAGATAAACCACAACACTACGACCAATCATACCACGAAAAGCTATATCCATGGCCCTCTGGAATGTAGCTCCAACATTGATAAGTCCAAAGGGAATCCTCCTATATGAAAAAGTTCCCCACTTGGTTCTGAAAGTTGTCTTGAGCCTGTCTTCTTTTGCTACTAATACTTGATTGTAATCGGAGAATCCATCCAGTAGAGAGAATAGTTCGGAACCTGAGACCATTTGTAGTATTTGTTCCATGGGTGGGACAGGCTAATTATCTTTATCTGATGCACGATTAAGATTTATGAAATCTACACAAAGTCTGATCTCACCAGACTTTTTCTGCACTGGTACCAAATTAGAGACCCATTGTTAATGTCTGACTTTAAATATGATTTTAGCATCTAGCAGTTTTTTCACTTCACTTTGAATTAGTAGTTCAAGATTTTGATGCATTTTTCTTAGGGGCTGCCGATAAGGTTTGAATCCAACCTTGATCGGAATCACATGTTGTATAATTTTAGTGTCATACGTCTTTAGGTATTCATAAGTCCAAGCAAATACATCTATAAACTATTTGAATAAACTGATGAACTTACTCCTTTCGCCGGGAGAACAACACTTCCCCAAATTTACATATTTGGGTTCAACTTTAGTCCTTAAATTTACCAGCTCGAATTTAAAGATGAGCTATGAGTCTTGACATTCAATGGTTTTCTGAACTTGTTATCTAAATCAAACATTTGTTCCAAGGTCCTAACTCCTTTTGGAATAAAGTTCCCAAACTTTAATTCCGCTTGATGTTCTTCATCATCTATTATTGCTCCTTTGAAAGTATCATCATTCATCAAACACCCCAAGATTTTCTAATCATTATAAAAAACCATTAGATTTGTGATGTTTTCTAGAACAGAAGGCCTGAAAAGAAATTCAATAGAGCATCTATTATTTGAAGGTACTAATCTTGCAGCTAAGGTAGCTATTAATTCAACTGTTGCATTATTTAATCTAGGAATTGACACAATATTGAATGCATGAAAATTTATCAGTAAATACCAAACTTCATTTTGGTAAGCTTTCAAATGTGGTGAAATGCAGTGTATTTTGTTCCAAATTTGCTTAACAACGATTTCAAAATCTCCATATACTTTCATATTTTTTACTTTCAATTCTATTGCTTTTTAAGTTCCTGAACTAGTGCTTCGTACTCAACTGTGTTATTTGTGCATTTGAATTCTAACCTGTATGAAAGAAAATGTTTATTTTTTTTCTAGATCAATCAGGACACAGCCATCCCCTCATCCTTCCAATGTTTTAGAACCATCGAAATAAAGAATCCAAAAAATTTCTACTTCTACTGAATTTGAATTATGAACTACATCTGAAACTAAATCTACTATGTTATAGTCAATCTCATTAGCCCGTGAAAATAGAAGGAGATTGGGATGGATATCAGGTATACTACTGGCTTCCTCAGCTTGGTAATTTCTTGGTTCCAGTTCAATGAAATAATTTCCCAACACAGAGTTTACTGGTGAATTTTTTTCGTTCTAACTGAGTCACATTATATTTCATTTGGGGCTCTCTTAACACTTTTATCTGATTTTGAAATCCTTTAAAAGGAAACCACAAATGTGACCAATCTGATGTGAAATATCCTTCTAACCTTGCTGACCAATCTCGGCTCAAAACCAAACCATAAGCATCTGGGATGTCTTCTACGACAATGTTTATGTACTGACACACCCTTTCATCTGCGGATAAACGAATAAGAACATCTTCCATTTCTCCTATTACTTTTACTGCTGTCCTGTCTAATTGAAGAACTTGTCCAGTGGTTGGTTTAGGTTGACCATTGATTTGCTTGCAGACTGAAAGCAACATAACATTGACTGATGCCCCTGAATCTACTAAACAGTTATGCACATAATAATTGAAAATCTCAAAGGTTAGAAGGAATGATGTAGTTTTATACCTAGATATTCCTCCTAAACTTGCCTCACCAATCTCTTCCTCAGGTTGGTTGTCACTTGGAGGCTCCTCCTATGGTGTCTTAAGTGCTTTCAAAATCTTCTCCTTTTTTTGAGGTAAATTGCACATTTCAAAAAATGATATATTTTCTTTAGCCTGTTTAATGTCTTCCACAACATCATATCCCATCTCATGTTCCTTGAGATTCTTCTTGACATTGTCAGTTTTACTTTCAATAGGTTGTATAGGTGTAATGACTTTCTTAGGATCCTAAATTGAAATGACAAATTTAGGTATTTTAACACTTAAAGTGTTGTTCTTTATCTTCTTCATGTTTTCTTGAAGTTTCTTAATCTTTGGAAGTTATAAATTATCTTCTTTTAACGGATTCTAACTTCTTGTTGTTACATGAGTGTTACGGAGAGAAATTCCTATGGCTTGGGGTACCACAACAGATAGCTTGACTCCAGAAATCAATCCTTTCCAATATGCAATATAAATTAAATGTCTAACACTAAAGGATCAGACCTCATACCTTATTCCGGACAGTTGAAGTAGATACCCATTGTGCTTTCCAATCTTCAGCTTGAATTGATCTGTTACTTCCTCAACAACAAGTAAACAATACAAGCATTCTATATATCATGGTGTTAGATATATTCTCGCATATATAATCAATAATGTACAAGCATTTGACATAATACCATGGATAAAATATTCATTCAAACACACATTATTGGACAGGAAAAGATATTTCTATTAATATAAATCAGAGATTACAAGGTACAACCTCTGACGGTAAGTCTGCGAACCGGAGAAATTGAATCCCCCACTTGGGCCTCCACCACCTCAATACTCCATCTCTCGATAGCAAGCTCACAAGAAAAAGGAAAGCTTGGGAAGAACACACTAGTGCTCCAAGGGACAAAGGGATGCAGACTCAAGCATAAGTTCCGGAAACAATGGACTATAGTTTCTTTGCTCTCAATTCTCTCTTATGCCTTCAATGTACCAAGAGGTTCCTTATATATCTTTTCAAAGGGGTAATGAAAGGTTTAATTCGAGCAATCTCAAGGCATAGGGAAGGCCAGGATTCAAATGAGTCGGATCCATGTCAAGGAAAACTCCAAAAGGATTTGGATTATGCACACATCCTGATGTACGCGGTTTTAGTGGTCAAACCCACGTATATATGCATTTATAGGTTTAAAAGTCGCGTATATCATTTTTCATATGTTTTTAGGGATGATCAAGGAAACAACAAAGGACAAAAAGTGTTCCATAGGGTATAAGGAGTCTGCAGCGGGACAGGGGAAGGCCATACAAAGTGTGATTCACTTAGAATGGTGAAATCCGCTATAACAGATGCCCCCTAATGTGTGAGGTCAGAGGGGTTATACGATGGCCGAAATACATTATAAGTCCATCCCAGAAGTGGAGTGATGAAGGATCCCAAATGGAATACCAGCCATGCAATCATCATTGTACAATAATACAAGTCTGCATACAACTGTAAATACATATAGCAGTCCCGTATACATAAGAGTACAATGGCCATGAATAGGCATGATACATGATATCACATATGTGGTCATTTCCACGTACAATATATATAGATCAGAATCTCCATGCTGAAGATATACAAAGGATCATGATCTCCAAAATGGATGAAGATATATAATAGATCCAGATCTCCATAGTGGCTGGAAATATCTGACATATACTGGAATCAAGTCACAAGAGCTGAAATCTCATGAACACTGGCACGATTAAGGAGGTAGCATATAAGAGATGCTACCAATATGGAAAGTCTTCTACAAAAACCACTATGAGTACATGTCCTACTATGCAAATAGAGATGTCGAGGTCGACCATAGTAGTCCATCGTCTCATTATCGGTCATTAATGTATACCGTTAACAGACGCGATATCACCCACCGATAATGAAAATGGGAATCAAGGTAGTAGAGTGAAAACTAACAAGTGTCAATAAATGTGTTGAGGTCAAACACTTGAAAGGGTCCATCGATCAGGGGACATTGATGTATTCCCAAGAAACTGTTGATGGCGAGAGAACCTGCCACTGATGGCTGCAAGTCTCAAGGAACTCAAAATGACTCTAGACTCCAATCCCGGAATAAATGATCTGAAGTCGATGGGATGAAATCTGCTGAAAGGAGGGCATTAAGGAATCCCCCATCATCCAACATGAGGTACTCATCAAATCTGTATAATGTGGAAGGAGTACTCGATCATAAATTGCATGAACCAATAACTGTACCGGGAATGGCCGACATGCAAAGTCAATATAAGTGAGGAATGGCCGACTCAGGTTTCAGCTTCCTTTGAACAAGAGCATATCGGCATATTGTGACTAAATGAAGGCAGCATAGACTTGATATACAAACTGGGACATCTATGTGACACAGGAGGCATCAACAGAGGCTCCATAGGGACTGGAAGCTTAACCAGTAGGTGGAGATAAACTCAGATAAATGAGTACAGCTCCTAAAGTCAAACTATAACCCAACCAATGGATGTGATATACAGTGCTCTGTTTGAAGGCAACACAACTCGACAGCTGCCAAAGATAACATCTTTCCTTGTCTGGATTTTTGGTTTTTTTATTTTTTTTGGAATTTTTCAGTTATTTGAAAAGCTTGAAAAAAGAATAAACTAGATTTATAGTTACAAAATAGGAGGAGATGAGTGTCACAAGGGAAAACAAACTAGTTCCAAGCAGGGGAACATACCTATGCTCAATGCAAGGATACATGTGTAGGATATCGACACTCAAGGGAAAATCCCCTCCCGATAAAAAGGGAATCAAGCTGCGAAGGATATAAAAAATGGCTCTGCATGGCTAGATATGAGACAAGCTCGGGCTATATGGTTGAAACACAATGTCAGGGGAGCCGAAATAAAGCTCAATAAGGAATGCAAAGCTCATGATAATGCATTCAAAACTTGACATGAGGGAGTCCTGAGGGAAATAGGCCAGCATAAGATCAAGAGGAGTATGAGGCTCTTGCGAAATGTCATGGCAGTACTATACAACGGACTCCCACACCCTAAAGGGGAAACCATCGGCATGGGCACCAAATGCAAACAAGGCGCTAACTAGGGTACCCATGTAAGGTGAAGCTCTACCACTCGTATCATGCCACTTCTAAAGCAACAAGAAGGTTCCATGACATAATAGAGTGGGTTTGTACCTAAGGTCATGGTGATATGGTCACAAGGTCATTCAAAATTCAAACGGTGGTGAAACCTAACCTATATGCCAGTTTAGACATGATACCTGAGATTGGCACGAACGGGTCAATCCAACGGCTAAAACAGCATTGAAAAAGGTCTTCTACAACACCAATTATGTAAAAAACGGTCCAAAATGGTTAGAAAATGTTGAAACTATAGGAAAGGGGGTAAAAATTTTCAAATATTCGAAATTTTTTCTATAAATAGTAAAAAATATAAAACATTTGAAACTTTTACCCATTTGAGCTTTGATTTTCAACTGCAAATTATAGGAGATCCAGCTGGCGGAATTCACAGTCGTTTCTTCCAAGTATTTACTCATGCTCTCCTCTTGCATTTTGACATAAATTTTATAGATTTTCATGGTCAAATGAGGTTTTTAGGCCATCCCAAAATGAGCGTTGCGGTCCACGCGGAAATCAAGGATTTTTCCGCGTATAGGGCTGGATATACGCGGAAAAGGGCCTCAAACCCACGTACATATGCGGTTGTTTTCAAAATAGTCGCGTATGAGGCCGCGCATATGATTTTTCACTAAACTAATGGGAAAATTTCCAATTTCTTTTGCAGGATGGTGCTAGAGTGGAGAGAGCATGAGCATGGTGAAGTAGAGGAAGCAATAAGGGCCGACTTAATGGATCAACAAGCTCTTCGAAGTCGCCAATTCTGTTACGAAGAGAATTCCTATGGCTTGGGGTACCACAACAGACAACTTGACTCCAGAAATCAATCCTTTCCAATATGCAATAGAAATTAAATGTCTAACACTAAAGGATCAGACCTCGTACCTTATTCCAGACGGTTGAAGTAGATCCCCGTTGAGATTTCCAATCTTCATCTTGAATTGATCTGTTACTTCCTCAACAACAAGTAAAAAATACAATCATTCTATATATCATGGTTTTAGATCTATTCTAGAATATATAATCAATAATGTACAAGCATTTGACATAATCCCATGGATAAAATATTCATTCAAACACACATTATTGGACAGGAAAAGATATTTCTATTAATATAAATCAGAGATTACAAGGTACAACCTCTGACGGCACGTCTGTGAACCGGAGAAACTGAATCCCCCACTTGGGCCTCCACCACCTCAATCCTCCATCTCTCGATAGCAAGCTCACAAGCAAAAGGCAAGCTTTGGAAGAACACACTAGTGCACCAAGGGACAAAGGGATGCAGACTCAAGCATAAGTTCCGGCAACAATGGACTATAGTTTCTTTGCTCTCAATTCTCTCTTATGCCTTCAATGTACCAAGGGGTTCCCTATATAGGTTTTAAAAGGGGTAATGAAAAGTTGAATCCGAGCGATCTCAAGGCATGGGAAAGGCCAAGAGTCAAATGAGTTGGATCCATGTCAAGGAAAACTCCAAAAGGATTTGGATTATGTACACATCCCGATGTATGCGGTTTTAGTGGTCAAACCCGCGTATATACATGCTTATAGGTTTAAAAGTCGCGTATATCATTTTTCATATGTTTTTAGGGATGACCAAGGAAACATCAAAGGACAAAAAGTGGTCCATAGGGTCTAAGGAGTCTGCAGCGGGACAGGGGAAGGCCATACAAAGTGTGATTCACCTAGAGTGGTGAAATCCACTATAACAAGTGTGACTTTCAATAGGTTGTACAAGTGTAATGACTTTCTTAGGATCCTGAATTGAAATGAGAAATTCAGGTATTTTAACACTTGAAGTGTTGTTCTTTATCTTCTTCATGTTTTCTTGAAGTTTCTTAATCTTTGGAAGTATTAAATTATCTTCTTTTAACGGATTCTGACTTCTTGTTGTTACATTAGTTTCTGGTGTTTCTTCTTTGTCAGGGAGTTGTTCATCTTCCTTGTTAAACATAGAAACATAGTCCCATAAAACCAAGGTATCTTCCTCTTGTGTTTTTGTAGGTTCATCATATTTCCCTTTCTCCTCCTTAGTTTCTGTCACCTTCGAATCCAATAATTGGTGCATCACTAATGTCATAGAATTAATCCATTGTGGACAATTCTTCTCAGAATGAGGTTGTTGATGGAACGTGCAAAAATTATCCATTCCTACATCAGTCAAATTCATTGTTGAAGGGCTATGTGGAGGAGGTTTAGGTTGACTGTTGTCTTCTCTTTTTTTATAATAAGGCTTATATTGTTTGTGAGCCTCCTTTTCGTTTTATAAATCAATCACCCAGTTCGATAACTTCTGCATCATCTTTACCATCCCATCTAAATCCTGTGATCGTTCATCCTTAGGTTTAGTTAATAATAACGGATTTTTGTTTCCATAAGTTCTTTCATCTGACTACATAGGATAGTTCTCTATGCTCTCCATTTCTACCTCTACCTTCTCCTCTTCCTCAAAGCTTTCTACCAAGGTGGGTCTAACTGATATCTTGGTAAACATGGCTAGATCTGGACCTAGAGCTAAGGTATAGTACTCAAACAGGGCATGCTCAGATGGTTTTTTAGCTGCACTAAAGTTGTTTAAGTAAGCAGCAAATCTTTGAGTGAAGTTATGTACTTTTTCTTTCTTTTCCTTCTTTAGAGAAATTAACCCCTTCATTAAAGCTGCATGAGTATTCTATATTCTGTATTTTCTTCTGAACAATCTCTCAAAAATATTCCAATTCATGATTGAATTTGTGGGCAAGGAAAAATACCATGAAACTACTTTTCCTTTTAGGGTATGAGGAAACAATCTACAGACTACATCTTCATGTTCTACTGCTCGTAGCCCTTCTAAATCCAAATAGAAAATATGCAAATGATCATCTACAAGAATTCCTTCACTTGGTCCAAAATTGGGTAACATCTTCTCAAAAGTCTGAGGCAAATCATGCAAGGGAGGTGTCAAGTTTAAAGGATATCTATCTCTCCACGCAGGTTGTGGAGGTGGATGATTTGCATTCACATTTTCCATGATTCTGAGTGGAGTATGTGGTGGGGATTGAATAAGAGTCTGAAAAGGTGAACACTGAGGGGAATTTGGCCCCAATCGATCTAAAGGTTGGTTAACTTCTTGTAAGGCTATTTCTACCAATTCTTCATCTACCAACACTGACTCTTCCAATTAAGGGTGATCCTTCTTCTGATACTCTCTTCTAGGTAGGACAAAGATAATAGGTAATCCTCCAATATTTTTGGTATATGCCCTGGTAATTATCCTTAAATCATCAACCACTTTGTTATCAATGGTATAAAGATACCTCGTTTCCTTTTCCTTAGGAGTGGGTTTTTGAAGCAAACTGTTTTTATAACTGTCACCGGTGGAGTAATTTCCAGAAAGCGGGCTTCCTTGGAAAACCATGCACTGGTGGCCCTCCTTCTAGCGCAAACTGTTGAGTCCTAGAAAATCAAAGGTAACAAAATTAGGGATTCTCCCCAATAAACGTTCCCAAGTAGCTTGTTATTGTTATTATTGGGAATCCGTCCAGTTTACGGTACGACTACCGTAGATCAAGTAACAGTTAAAGTGTTTTACCAGTAATGTCCTGGTCCATCATAGGTTTATTTGTTAGTTTTTTATCTTTATTTATGATGTGTAGATTCCTAACTAAATGCAGGTGATAAAGATAACGAGGAGGGTCAGAACGTGATGCGCAGGTTCTTACCACTCGTCTTACCTCTCTCACTCCTAAATCACAAATAAAGAAAAACTAAATAAGACTAATTAATCTATTCCTAGGGATAAATATTGTAATTAATGGTGAGTAATATATTGTATAACATGCATTAATAAATTTATAGATAATGTTCAACATTTTAGAACAAATGAATATCAACAGAAAGATGAACAAAGAGATAGCTCGTTGTTAATTTAAAACATTCATTACTCAACTATGATTGTGGAAATTTCATAGAAATAAACAAGAGCACATTCACAACATGAAGGAATATTAATGTTGCGAGCGTCATCGTCTTCATCAATGGCGAGGTTATAACATTCTACTGCATTAGCTTCTTGTTCCTTCCAATCAAGTTGGTGCTCAACTATTTCTTTATCATCAAACACCTTAGTATGGATCATCCTAATAGCTGCGTCCAAAGCAGGGCAATCCTCATTAATAGAAAATGTGAGCACAAAACTATCGATAAGGTTATCCCAACTTACAGTACCATGGTGAAGCTCCACCTCCGCATACCAGTTCTTTGCTACAGGTTCCAGAGTGTGCACAAACCTATGTACCCATTCTTCACAAGGTACATGCGTCCATGCTTCATAACACTGCTCCAAATGTTCTTGAGGGCTAGTCTTACCATTAAATCTGCGTCGCACCTCCTGAGGTTGATCCATGAATCTCAGGCGAATAAAATTTTGACAAGCTCTCCAACTATGGATATACTTTTTATGACCATTCCACCATCTGGAAGCTACAACTCTGAATACTAAATCCATAGTCTCCATTTTTTGTGAATCTAGTACTTGCTCTGAGAATTGTGCAATAAAATATTCTGGGTCTACCAAGCCATCAAAAGTAGGTAAGATCTTTGTATGTGAACCAACCCATCTGATAGACTTAGTAATTATTGCACATCGATTTCCATGTAGCTCATAAAGTCTATTCTGCCAATTCTCTAGGCCTTCGTCTGAATCAATCATGCAAGAATTGTCACAATGCTAATCCGTTATACCTTCAGCAGTAGGGTTAACATAGTCTTCTTATTTAGCTGTGATGTTGTAAATATGATCTAAAACATCCTGATCTTCATCTCTGACTGGCTCTGTATACCTTTCTCCTTGATAAGGGTCCAACGGTACTATGACTCTCAATCCTTTTCCTTCAAAAGTCATATGTCTGTTCTTAAGGTTGATTACTGCATCATTGTTTAGTGCCCATTCAATTCCTAGAAATAATGGATAGGGGTTTCTATCATCAATTATTTCAATGACTTCAAAATCTGCTAAGGTACTAACTCCATCAACATCCACTGGTACACTAGTGAATCTTCCCAAGGGTACAATCTTCTGTTGATTGGCTAATCTCAGTTGTATAGGGGACCATTCAAGCGTAGGTCTTCCCATTTGTTCCCATGTTTTCCTATTTACAACATTCAATTATGATCCCAGGTCTAAAATGATATCAGTCATGTCATAATCTCCTATCTGAGCATGCAATCTCATTTCTCTTCCAGTCCTTCTAACTCTATTAACAGTTTTTCCTCTATCATAGCTTCGTTGAGGTTCGCAAGACTAAATAACTTTCTGTAACTAATTCAAAGCATTCTGATTTCTTAATAGCTTCATACAACTCTATAAAAATGATGTTAGTGTACTTACTTGATCCGGCAAAGCTTCTTGAAACTGTAACTGCTTTTGATGCTATTGCATAGTTTCTACTGATGTTCTTGGATCAGCAAAGTCTTTCTTAGCTTCCATAAATGTTCCTTTTTGTCTTCCAACATCGAAGGCTAGGATTTTATCTGGGGTCTTGCGGACCCAAGCCTCGTCGGGATGTTTCTCCTTATTTTGCACTTGCGTCATAGCTCCACTCCTTGTAACAACATTAATGGCTGGGACAGGTCTTTTCTCTACAGCAATCATCTGAAAATCCTGAGTAGGAGTGCCATTTCTTTCTTGTATCTTGGCTATCAACTGTGGGCATTGCTCAATCACATGATTGACTGCTCTGCAATATCGACATGTCAAAGTTGGGTTCTGACAGTCTCTAGATACATGTCCTTTTTTATTACAGTTATAGCAAATAACCTGGCCTCGACCTCTTCCAGGAATACCACCATGACCATGACCTCTGAAGTTACCTCAACCTGATTTACTACCATGGTAACCATATCCATCATTGCCTTGTGCATCGGGTTGTACCCTATAAGCATCATAGGTTTGCTCTCTCACGAGGTCAAAGCTACAACATTCATCTTCGTTGTGTCCAACTGACTTACATAACTTACAGTATGGATTCTGAGGTACTTGAACGTATCTCTGCAGCAGATAGCAATCTTCAGGTCGATGTTGGCCAGTTGTTCGATAGATCTCACAATATAGGATAGTAGGGTTAAACGGGTTCGGTGCACCAGTTTTCAAATAATTTCTTAATGCAGGACACTGTTCTTTGTCATGACCTTCTGTCTTACATCATGTACACCAAACCTATTCACGAGTATATTTCCCTTTCTTCATGTCGCGAAGCTCCAAATCCATTTCTACTAACTGTGCTTGTATTTGGGCTATTCCAGAATTATCTCCAACAGGAGTTCTTTCAAGTTTCATAGCAATTTCCAACGCCTCTTATTGATCAGCAACATTTTGTTGCATAAGTGGAGTCCTGATATGCGGTAATAGCACTGCGATGAACCATTCTTTATGATGTTCTGGTCCAATAGTGAAACTAACTTGATCCAACAGAACCTTGAACCTCTGATCAAAGTCCCATACTGATTCACCTGGCTTCTGCTGAATTTATTTTAGTTCAGTTATAGACTGCGAATCTGATTTAGGCTTCTTGAATTATTTGATCATTGATTTTTTAATATCCGCCAAGATATAGTTCTGAGTACTGGAAAACTTCATAAACCAGGTCAAATTTCGGTCTCTGAAAGAGGTGACCAACTGCATTGTTCTTGTATTTT
>LPNX010928900.1:10847-21691 GCA_001517045.1 Pseudotsuga menziesii | reverse complement strand
GGGGGGGGACTTACTGAGGTAGACTGACTTGCGACAGGACTACTCGGGCTAGGGTTACTTTTAGACTGCAACGGGTTCTCAGGGATAACCGACTTTCGTTGCGGAGTTATAGGAGGGTTTCTAACAAAAGGGGTTTCTTCAGATTCAGACTCTTCTAGGATTAATGGGGTATAATCGGTATTATGGCCTAGGGTAAAGGATCCAAAAGTTCTCTTGTATCTTTTACCATTGCGAAGAAAACCAATTTTCTCGTCGAAGTCACTTTCTCTTTCAAACATAGGTTAGTAGCAATAAATATAGCAATTTGATTCGATAAGCAATATGCATTTCTCAGCCAAGAGCATTTTAATTTTCAAACTTAATGAATTCAGGTACTTACCCCTTGGTCCTTTGAAGAACTATCTTTCTGCTTCACTGAAAGAAGTATGTGTGTCGACGGCAAACTCCGTCATAAATGCTTCAAGGGTTTGCGTTGTCCAGAATTCAACAGCTCTAGATATCGCGTTGTTCACTCTTTTCAACAGCTTAATTATTTCTAGGGTCCAGGAAGGAGACTGATCTTCTTGGAAGTTTGTCTTTCTTTGTGTCAACCTGGATAACCACTGGTGCAATTCTGTGTGGATACTACCAAAGAAAATTTCATAAATATCATAAAAAATGTACCTTTGCAAAAAGTCATCTGAGCTACGACGAGGATCCTTATTTTCTTGTTCAGCAAATTTCAAATAGGTATCCTCAACCCAATCACCGATTTCTTTTACTGAGGGCCTGCAAAACACGTCCCTCTAGGTACGACGTAGATCCCTCTTGAGCAGATACGGGTTCAATCGGCAATGGAACCAATTTGTTGGGTGCTTAGGGAAGACCCGGGTTCTTATACTTTTATTTACCAACCAACAAAGAGACCCACAGTGTTGGCACTTTCGACAACAACCTGTGAATAGGTTGCAGTCTCACCCGAAACAGCTATGGGGTGCCACAGAATCAGGTTTCTACAAGCAAAAGAGGGATTAAACTGTACCTTTAGCCTTAACAAAGTGTACTTATACAACACAGAGCTTCAACATTCACTTAAATAGCTTCGTAGTTTAGATAAACAGACAGTTACTTGCTTAACCCTTAACTGGGAATTCACATCGAATTTTAATACTTAACAATATATCTTACTTATCATTCACCTACTTATCAAATGCATAAAAACATAACAGCACAAAACAAAAAGGAACCACCACAACACAAGATATACATGGTTCACCCCCAGTGTAGGGGCTATGTCCACAAAACTGCGTTTATATTCAACTCTTTACAAACACATAGTTTTGATCTGCTCACTCAGATGCAGATCTATGTGCACTCAGCTGGGACTTAACCTTAAACCTAAAAATAGGCCTTAGCTTCTTCGCATCAAATTATCATCATACAAAAACCTTCGAAAAAGCTTTTTTCTCCTTTACATAAGTGCCTATTTATACTAGTCCACTATTACAATACCATGTGTTTAAACCATGGGCTTAAAAACCATGAGTTTAAACCATGGGTTATTTACAAAAAGAGGGGTTTCTACCCAACCCCGACACCCATAAGACTATTTTGGGCCGCAACTCCGCTTACAAGCTTCGCACCAAAACCACGGAGTTGCAAAAATTAAGGACCTTCAAGGTCCGCGCCCCAACAACATTTGTCCTGTAAATGTTTCAAAAACACTTCATGTTTAGGTAGTGCTTCCAATATCTTCGCAACGAAATTTTTACATCAATTATAGGTCAGGAGCACTCTCCTACAAAATTCAGCACAGGCACCTTGTGTTCTCTTCACTGCCTTTTTTAATTCTTCTGTTTCTTTACTGGAAAACTCAATCAGCTCGTACTCTTGCTTTATTGTCCCCTGATCTTTGACAAGTATATCTGAGGGATGTTCTTTGTTTGCTTCTACCCAAGCCATCCTTCCCTGCATAGTCTCCAAAATATCCTGGGTTCTATCCAAAGAATATGAGTTTGTACTTACAATCTCTTCTAATCTGATGTCTATTTGTTGGACTTTAAGTCTTTATTCCACTATCTGCAGCTGTATCTGATGAATCTTCCTTCTAAGCATAAGAGATTGCTTCTTTAAAGGTTCAATATCAACCTTTTTCTCAGTAGCGGATTTCAATGAAGCTGTAAGTGAACTCTTTTCTTCCTCCAAGAATGTTATTTGAGTCTCATATAGCTTAGCCTTACCTTCTGTGGTGATCTTCTGCTCCTCTAGCTCTATCACTTTACTTTCTGATATGCTCTTTTATTTATTTAGATCTTCAACTGATAACTAAAAATGATTTTTCTCAACCTCCATGCTTTGATATTGCAGCTGTAGTTTTCCCAACTCCACTAAAGTAGCCTGATAATTCCTCTCCATATTTTCTACAAATACTACAAGAGCATATTTATCTACCTGCAAGGTTTGACATTCCATTTTTGAAACTTTGACCTCACTGATTATGTCCTCATATTTCCTCTTCAGATTTTGGCTTTCACCCTTTCCTTCTTCAAAGTTTCTTTCAACTGGGCCACCCTTTTCTAAGACTACTCAAGGTCAGTCATGATCCTATCCACATTGTCTTCAGTGGCTAGGGTTATAGCTACCCCAGCCCTCGCTAGTAATTGTGGATCATTATGTAACCGTGAACTATTGTTTTGTCAGTTACCATCATTCCTGGTTTAACCCCAGTGTCCACCTTATTTTCTGTTCTCTTAACAATTCTCTTCTTCTCTTTATCATAAAATATAGTATTAAAATCGGGTACCTCCTCTCCTTCTGTGGGCATGAAAGGAATTAAATCCAATCCAAAAAATGACCATGAATCTTCTGCTACCATACTACTACAAGGAACAATAGGCTCTAATGGGTTACTATCAGTCTGATCCAGTTCTTGGTCTGTAGGGTCTTGTCCTTCTAGTATCTTTGTTCTTGATCTTTCAAGTGTCCCTTTTGTTTGTTGTTTCTCTTTTTGGACACCTTCTAATCTGAAACCTTCACTATCTTCTTGCTTCTTCTAGATTTCATCTTCTTCTTTCTTTTTCCTTTCGTCTTCATCTTTCCTAGCTGCTTCTTCAACTGCTCACTTCTTTTCTTCCTCTTCTATCCTTGTCCAATTTTCTTCTTCCTATACAAGCCTGTTAGCCTCCTCCTCTCTTTTCTTTGCTTCTTCTTCCTCTTTCCTTTTCTGTTTTTTAGCAAGCTTTCCTTTACCACACACAGTTGTTATTTTTTACTTGAATCTTTTTCTAAAGGCTGTCATGTTCTTAGCGTTACGGAAGGTATCCTCATCTTTGTCCCAAAATTCTATGTACTCAAAATGTACTCCAGCTTCCTTGCAATAATCAAATACTCTATTTTTAAAATCATTTCTATGAAAGTTCATTTCATTGAAGTGAAAGTGTTCCAATTCCTGGAAAAATTCTACCGCAGTCTTCACCCTTGAAAATTTGTAACAACCAACAAAAAAAGGAACTACAAGATATACTTCCTTTTTCTGTTCAAATAGGAAATTCCCCACTCCATCAATATATACCTGTCTAACAGCTTCTTTATGGAGTACATAATCAGTAGCATATCTCGGGAGCAGAGAAGGGGCTCTCGATCCACCATACATCTTTAAATATAAACGATCCTCTATTAGATAATAAATTCCAAGAAATCAAAGTGTATAAAGGCATGATGAAATGCTCACAGATATCCTTATAATAGGCGTAGTATTTGTGAGCCCAAAATAACTTGTAAGAAGCATATACTGGAGCTCGATCCTTATCGTAATGGCATTTTAGTGCAAGGAAAGACTAAGTGCATAGAATGCAGTATATAAAAATAGAGCTCAAGTATAATTTAGACTTCTTTTTGGATAATCCTCCCAGTGTTGCATTGATGCAGGCTGACAGGCTATTTGACACTATGCTTGCCCAGTTAAAAATAGTACCCTGTGTAGCAACATGATAAATAACGGGTATCCATCCAAACTTGAAACTTCTCCCATTAGCTCTCCTGAAGATTTTGTTCAACATGAAAACGATGAATCTATATGGGGTATGGAGAGTTGATGTCTCATATTCCCCAGAAGTCTCGTTCCTGAAATTTTTCCCCAGGATCATCATTTTCTTCACCGTATCTACCAAGTCTAGACCTAAATCCTTTAGCCAACCTTCAGTTAGATAAGTCTGTGGTGATGGTAGATGATATGCCATGGACACATAAGCGGGGATATATGCAGCATACCTTTGTTTCTCAATATTTTCTAGAATAATCCTCGTCACATCTACCCTGGGTAGGATCTAACCTCTCCCTTTAGAGCATGGAAAAAGCTCAAGCCTAGTAGCCACTTTCATCAGGGTTGGCCTCTCAATATTTGTATATATGTACATGTATTCAAAACTAGCATCAAGCACACTTTGGCTTGAAATAATTCTATACACTTCTACCCACTTGTATTCTGGTTCAACCCCAGTAGTCGCTTTAGTGTCTTCGTAAATGAATTTTACCTTGGTTATCACTTTTACTTCAATTTCTTCTTTAGCCACTTGGGCTTTCTTCTTCTGTCTATTTGGCATGTTACTGTACTGGAAATCATCCTGTAACCATCATGCAACATTTTTCAGTCTCACTGTCACTAGTACAAAATGAGGAATTAGCTACTAGGTGACTAAAAATTCTAGTCACCATAGGTTTTCCAAGTGATTTACTACTAAATATGAGCAATTTTGATTGACTCAACTATAAATGACTAATTTAGTCACCAGTTAGCAAATATGACTAGATAATAAGTGACAGAGTTAAAAATGACTAAAATAAATGACTAATTTAGTCACGACATAAAAAATGACTAGCTAGAAGAATATGAATTAGTCATTTATGTTAGTCATTTTTAATTGTGTCATGGAAAATTGCAAATTTGGCAATGAAGTGTAATTTTTGTAAGTTTTCTACCTTCTATTAGTAATATTAGTTCCATGCACCTCGATCTTCATAGATCCAACAAATCAATTGCATGAACTTTTATCCTTATGGGGGCTTTTATGGTTCGCAAAAAAATAAAAATCTCTAGCTTTCTATTTTTGGCGAATCAAAGGTCATGATAATTGATTGGGACAGAGGTCTCACCAAGTTGCAATCACTGAGTTATATATGATTGTTGGTTGAAAAGGATTGGGCTCCTAAGGAATTGTTTTCTTTCTCTATCCTTCAGGCACGTACCTGTACAGGGAGTTCAATTCTGACGCGGACCTACTGTGTTGAATACTTACGCTAAGAGGACTAGATTTACAAGTAATTTATCTGAATCTAAGAAGATGCTTGAAGACACATCTAAGAAGAGTAAATGGAATTGGAATTCAGGCAATTCTAAACATGGTGATGAGATTGGTGTCGGTGGAAAGAAATTGAAACTGACAAATATTGGTATTGAGCTTCACATTGGGTCTCCACTGCCTTCAAAATGGCATCATTAATGTTTAGACCTTCAGGTTTGTTCTATGTTTTTCTTGATTATCTATTGTGTTTTTTTTCTATTCATGTTTTTTTCTTTGTTGTGGATGTGGTGGAGATGAAATGGCTAGATCATAATTCCCTTACAGTAACAGAGGAATGATACACCTGCAGATGCACTATAATAGGCCATAAGGATCAAATCTATTATTGGATATCCTATGATTTTCACAAGTTGTAGCCCCGAAAATAGGTCAGACCTACGCAGGTTCATAATAATATTGCTATGTTTACAGATAAAACTCAGGAACTAGCAATTCAAGGGTTGGTAGACCAAAAATGTTGTGTACAGGATTTCAGACTAAAGGTTATAATATCTAAGAATTTCCTCACTTCAAGGTTCAAGGGAGGGACCTGGACTCTTTACTTTCCCTACGAGACCCCTTCCAGAAACACTTACGAGAGGAGTTGTGCAAGTCTTTACCTGTTGTTGCACCTCTTTTTTTGTAGTAAAGTATAATGCTTTCCCAAATACGTCTTAAACTGCGTAATCTGCTTAATATTGTTATATTTGTAAGATTCATGAGCATCCCCCAGGAATTGTAAGACTCATTGATTAACTTTGGGGATTTCAACAATCTCATTCGGAAGTAAGCCTTCCATTACTCGAAGAATCCAACCTTTTAACATAATAATTCAGAATATATTTTTTTTCAGAAAGAAAAAAGTATGTCCTTGTTATTCTTAGAAGAATCAAAGGTCATCAGTACAATCATCCCATAAGTGGGTTACATACCAAAACAGCCCACAAGAGTTCTGCCGGGGGGAAAGGCATAACAACAATAAAGAAAGATCCCATCAGAAAACTGTCTCATCATAAAGTGAGGACTGTGTTCTCGTCCACATCTACCGAGTGCCAAAGGGCTTTGAACAGCATTCTAAAAGTGAGCACTCTTTCAATAATAACATATATGAGGGAAATGAAAAAATCCCTTTATCATTCTCAGAAGAGCTAAAAAGTGTCCTGAGAAACCAAATGGTTCTCAAAATATTCCTTAACACTGCCTTTACCCCGAGGAAAAGAGAGTGCAGATTTAGAGAGACTGTCAGCCATCCGATTGTGCTCTTGGTAAATGTGAGTGAAAGACAAGTCCTGAAAGCTAGAAATTAGCTTTTTTGTCTCCCTACACCAATGAACCAAATCAGGTGGGGAGAGAGCATTCGATCCCATCACCCAATTGATGATTACTTGAGAATCATCATATACATGGGATAGGGGGATCCCCATCATTTGGGAAGAGAGAAGAAGTGCCCATAAGCTGAGCAATTCCGCTTTGGTGTTAGTGCCATATCCGACCCCCAACGAGAACTCTAAGTAGTGGGAGTCATTTAAATATAAGCAGAAACCTACACCAGCAGTCATACAGTTTGATGCACCATCAATGAACCCGCAGGGAAAAACCTTGCAGGGGAACTTCCCCAAAATTCTACTTCTTGTTTTTTTAGTAACAGTCAGAGGAGGGAGAACTTGTATAGAATTAATAATTTGCTGAACAATACTGAAGATGTTCCTTCATTTCCCCTCGAAAATTGCCTGGTTGCACACCTTCCAAATAATCCACATCATATGAAAGGGAAGCATAAAGAGGTGCGAGCTTCTTGATAGTTTCCGAAACCAACCATTTAACATGTCCCCAAGAGAAACATACGGTGAGAAAGCTGGGAGTTTGAAATGATTACACACATGTTCATCCACTCTTTTCCAAACAGTGTAGATGGAGAAAAGGTGCTCGATTGTCTCCTCGTCCGCACAGCAAAGAACCCAAATACCTGGTCCCGATTTACCTCTTTTATGTAAATTCTCCCAAGTGAGGATTCTGTTCCGGAGAGATAACTAGATAAAACATGATATTTTATTTAGAAGGGCCTTGTTCCATAGATGGGAATCGACAGGATTTGTAGCCGGAGGCGAGGAAGATCTAACAATACAATCATATGCGTTCCTGGCAGAAATGGAGCCCGATTTTTTGTTGTAAACCCATACAAGGTCATCAAGACGATTAGTGAGGTGAATACCAGCTCCAGATAATCCCTCAACATATTCAGTCCAAATTGATTTAAAAGTGCCTCCAAGATCAAGATCATCGGCGGTGAACCAGTAGCTCTGTGCATTTATAATAGAGTTATGTGCCTGAGAGAGAGTGCATATATTCAAATCCTCCAGGTAAGATCTTAGATCCTCAGAGATAATAAAGGATGAGTGTGAACCCACGATCGGGTCGATTCCAAGCAGAATATTGTCACCATTACCCACCTACCAAGCCATATGAGTACCCATCCAAGGGAGGGTATGTATGAACCCTCTCTACATAACTG
Organism: Pseudotsuga menziesii; assembly: GCA_001517045.1. Classification (NCBI taxonomy): domain Eukaryota; kingdom Viridiplantae; phylum Streptophyta; class Pinopsida; order Pinales; family Pinaceae; genus Pseudotsuga; species Pseudotsuga menziesii. Next base: position 13,861 of record LPNX010928900.1, on the reverse strand, counting down.
AGACATTGCGAGTGCTGAAGCATTTATATCTGATCCAGTCAACCACTGAGGGGATTTTTATATATTTAAACTGTAGAACTTGATACCATAAACCCTTGGAGTGGAGGATTCTCCAAAAAAATTTGAGATGCAGAGCTAAGCTGAACCATGGGAGGTTTTTTATTCCCCAGCCTCCATGTTCCTTGGGCCAAGAAAGATCCTTCCAGCTAGAAAGATGATATTTGTAGTTATTGTCAGAGGATCCCCACAAGAAATTAAACATGATTCTTTTGAGTTTTTGAAGAATGGATGCTGGGAGAGGAGAAAGTCCCATCCAATACACAGGTATACTAGACAGTACAGATTGAACAAGGATCAATCTACCTCTGAGGGAAAGATACTTATAGGTCCAGTGGCTTATCCTTTTTTCAAACCTTTGTATAATTCATAGCCAGTCATTTACTCTATACCCAAGTGGTTTCAAAAAATAGCCGAGGTAATTGAACCCAGAATGGAGCGGCATCATTCTAGAAGGTAGGACTCCCACAAAATCATTTAGACAGTCAGTGGCAAGATTGTAGTAGAGGAAACAATACTTTTCAATGTTGATCCTCATACCAGAGGATTTACAAAAAGTCTCTAATATGACCTCGAAAGCATACCAGTATTGGAAAGTACCCGAGCCCAAGAGAATCACATTGTCCACAAAGAGGACGTGAGAGAGAGCAAGGGAGGGCGAGAGTTGAATGCCCCGAATGAGACCATTGGATCTAGTATCCTGAATGAGAAGAATGAGGCCCTCAATGACCAGGATAAAGAGGAGAGGGGATAAGGGACAACCTTGACGGATACCATGAGTAGCTGTGAAAAAATTTGATGGAGTCCTGTTGACCAGAACCGCGAAATTAGAAATAGAGAGGCATCCCATGATCCAATTTACAGTAAGGAGGGGCACTCCAATTTGTATCAGGATTAATCTGACATAAGTCCAGTCAACATGATCAAAAGCCTTTGTAAGATCCAGTTTGAGAACAAAGGTGCAAAGATTCTGATTTTTGACAGAATGAAGGACCTCTTACACAATACCTATAGGTTCAGAGATTTGACGGTCTTTTAGAAACCCAAATTGTTCCTGAGAAATACCCAGATCCAAGAAGGGCTTTAACCTTCCATCAATGACTTTAGCTATGATTTTGTAGAGAAGGTTACATAAAGATATGGGCCTAAAGTCAGCGAAGGTTTGAGGCTTGTCCTTCTTTGGGATAAGAGCAAGAAACGTCGAGTTCAAAGAAGGAGGGATACAACCGGAGGTCCTAGTCAAGTCAATGTTTTTCAGTAACACAGGGCTCAGGAGATCGAAGAAGTGTAGATATAATTCCACGGTCCACCCTTCCGAGCCTGGGCTATGATATTTTTTGAAGGACTTGAGAGAGAGTTCAATTTCCTTCAGACTGACCGGGTAAGAAAGGAGAGACGAGTGTTCTGTGGGAATCATTCTGGGGAAAAGAAAGACCACCTTTAATTGGTGTACTAGACTAGTACAACCATCATCCTTCAAAATGTTGGCAAAGTGTGCTTTTCCCATCTCTTTTAGAGAAGCCTCTTCCACAATAAGGTTACCTTCAGGATCATCTTCAAGAGACCAGATCATGTTTTGCATCCTTCTCCCCGAGGCCACAGCATGGAAAAATTTGGTGTTGGAGTCACCCTAGAGGGCCCATTTGGTTCTGCTTTTTAGTTGCCAGGTAAGCTGATAATGGTTCAAGATCCTCTGCCTTTCAGCACTAAGCCTGAGACAAATGGGAAGTTTGTTCCTTTGTGAGAATACCATTAGTGGGACCTGCAAGGATTGACTCAATGGCGAGTTCAAGACTAGAGGATGCTGAGGAAAAGCTAGTTGATTTTGCCTTTATCCAGTGCTTAGTGGTAGATTTAAGTTTTCACAAGATGTGACATAGATCCTCAATGCCTAAAATATTATCAACATCAGAGGTAGAGGACCACCAGCGTAGAAACCAATCGGTGAAATCAGGATCTTCGAGACAAGATCGATTGAATTTAAAGGGGTAATCAAAGGGGCCATTCGGAGAATTCCATTCAAGACAAATAGGAAAATGGTCAGAGAGATCCAGACATTTGGTCCAGGTCCTGTAAGCCCCCAAGGAAGGAAGCAGGGTGTTAGAGATAAGAAAACGATCAATTCATTTTCTAATTCCCTCATCCCCAGCTCGACCATTGCGCCAAGTAGGTCCTGTCACAAGGGGAGCCACATCCACAAGTCCTGCAATCTCAAAGAGACAAATGAAATGATCGAAAAGAGGGTCCAGGGTGGCCTTTGAGCCCCAAATTTCAGAAGAGTGGAGAGTGAGATTAAGATCCCCACCTAAAACCAGATTCAGTAGATTTAGTAACCCACCATGAAGGGCATTATTCCAAAAAAATTCTCTTTCCCGGTAAGGACCATAAACATTGAGGATATGGAGGGGCGCTGACATCCCTCGAATAGAGGCCTAAAGCAAGATACCCGCACAAGTTTGGAAAATACTAATTCAGAATATATACAAAAGGAGAAGGAAACTAAATATAGAATTAGAAAGTTAATTCCTAAATTTATGCTAACAATTTGATAGCTTCACAAGATATCCTAAATGAATTCAACTGCATTCTATCCTATTTCTAACTTAAATCTTCCATTGACAACAAAGCTAACTCGATTCTTTCCAGAACTAGTTCACTAAATTGATTACCACTAACCTAAACATATGGAGAATATTCAATTAAGGCAAACCCACTCCCTTTTGTAAAATTTAGAATCTTAATTTTCGAATGGCCACGTTGCAATTTAAGAGTGATTCCCCTGCATCATTTATCCTTAGTAAAAGATCTAGAGTAACCTTGGTCAGCAACATTACAACTTTGGGAGAAGAGAGGTCTGTAGTGCTTTGGAGCATATAAACCCAATATTCATTGTTCGTTTAACCTAGTACTATAAAAAAAACAATTTTTTTTTATATAAAAAAAAACAAATCTATATA